>OZ005744.1:106810812-106852416 GCA_963930735.1 Dioctria linearis | reverse complement strand
CGATCGTGATTTCATTTAGCCTTCTGAAATGTACCACAACACGCCATTGTTTTTCTCCATTAAAATATCATAATTTTCTATTGGGTGAAGATCAATTTCCATGTTAGCTAATTCCTGATCAGTATTATTGACGTTAATAATAGGCAACACAACTCTACTTTTCCATGGTCTTGTTAAACAATTTCCCGAAAAAACACCTTCACTCACTTCTTTTGAAAAACAAGCAAATTCGCCGTTGTCTCTAATAGGAATTGCACTAATTTTTCTGAGCGTGCTGGAACTAGAATCTTCGTTCTAACCTTAAGTCCCTTTGCTTGCTACCGTTCAGATTGTTCACCTTTATGCGGAATGGACCACTTCTAGATCTCTCGTATCTGAGTGGCGTTTTCCATTTCCATAGGTTGCGCAAGCTATTCCTTTTGGGACTTGGACCGTAGACCTGCTAATAGGTGAATTTAGTGTCGTTTTTACCTCTTTAGAGTCGCGAAATTCGCCGTTCATATTAAATGGCAACTGAAGAATGTTGCTAAATTTGAAGGTGTCGCTGGAAATTCTAATATTTCATTTGGACCCTTTATATCACATTATAAAATTATTTCCAAGATTCATCATATGGGACAATTTTCACTATCCTTATTACATGATTTCACATGCTTAATGCGGAAGTTACTAGTTGAAATTTTCATGTTACATGGTCTTCCAATTGTTCTGTGCCTTTCCAAAAATACTGCTCAGCCTTTCCAAAAATACTGCTCAGTTGCGTTTTTTCCTGTGTATTTATTATTTTCTCACCTTGTAATATGGATTTTTTTAATAGGCCGATCAGCTCCCGTGTCGACTAATAGTTTCTACCGAGGACTTAGGTGCTATATCCAAGGGTAATTTAACTGAACATTTAGGAACTTGGGAGGGCTGACCCGTTTTTCTTTACTAACGTTTGGACTTCCGCGGTGTCCTTATTTAGTTTTCCGAAAACTGGTGGTTATTTTGAGTCGACCTACTTTCCAGTCTTGCTTTGCTCGGCAATCTTGCTTTGCTCGGGCACTGTTTGTAAATCTTTGACAAAATCACCATTTTCTTTTTGGGCCATTTGGGCCCCTTCAGCAGACCTGCTATTTGTACTAGGTTTATCTGCAGATTTTAACATTACTATCCCTATTATTGTTTCGAGAAGCGTACGCAGAATTCTGATAACTATTACCAGAAGTCGCATTTTTCTTGGTAGCATTCCGAAAACGTATGATTGTTTTTATTACAATAAGTACATTTAATTCGGGGCTGATAGCTTTTGTTATTATCATTCTGATTCCTTGCACTGGGGGGCGAAATTATTATAATGTCTATTTTGGGGTGGGTCTCTGGTATTACCTAACCTTTCCCTAGGCATCCAAGTAGTATCGACTGGATAATTATCAACTACTGGTTGAGCCAATGATATACCTAAGGGATTTTGTAAAATCGACAGTGTTTGTCTCGGTCGGCTTCTTCTAGTTTCTCCGCTTTTTCGACTACTGATGCTAAACTCTCACCAGAGTCCTGTAGGAGAAACATTCTGTGGTTTGGGTTGATTATACCTGTCTTGAATACATATATGGCTGTTTCCTCTAAATCCCTTTTTACTGCCTCTGCTGCTGTGCCAGAGTGTCGATCAGGGATTTTGGAAACGCAGCTTTTAAATAATGTTTTTATCCTTTGAGAATAGCTTGTCAAAGTTTCTGCTGGTAATTGGAACAACACTCTAAGTTCATTTACAAGAGCCACGTAACTTTTTGTATTTACTAATTTATTTTGGACCTGGGTCTCCAATTGCTGGGAGTTATTGAAACCTGTACCTCCCAGAACACTCGCCGCCCTGCCTCTGAAGCAAGTTGGAAGGAGTTTATGGAATACTGGAATTTCAGTTTCGGTTAGACAATTAATAACATGCTTACAACAATTGATAAATATATTTATTTCTGAAACCAAGTTGGGACCTATTTCGCCCATTAAAATTGGTACACAATTAAATATTAATTGATTAATTTTAATTATATCCACTGGTGGCTCCATTTCTAAAATTGAGTTTTCCGATGATATTTCCACTGGTTAACTCACCTAGCTGTACAGAACTATCCAAAGATGGACTATGCTGTTCCTTTTGTTGTCCTTCACTGATATTGTCTTCTCGCTGTTCTGAAGATTGCGTAGTTCTTCTTCTTCTTGGATTGATGGTAATGCGTCCAAGGATTGTCGATACCTCCCTCCAGATCTTAAGGACATCAATTCCGTTATTGTATCCCTGGTCTGAGTTTCCACATCCACTTTCTCAGTAATGGGCCTTCTATCCACTGTAGTTTCCGTAGCGATATAATTCTCCTCTATTGGTTTGGGGATAACTGGTTTTATTCTCGACCAGTTCTGGCAAAATTAACTTATCCTCTGCAGTTTCCGAAGTTCCACAATCAGTTCTTGAACTAATGTCCTCTGTACTAACAGACGGGCTGGTGTTCTCGAAGGAAAAAGAATTGATTTTCTTCCAGATTTTCTTTTGAGCAGAACTCAATACATAGAACGGATACTCGCTCTGATATCTCGTCACTGGCGTGGAATGGCTTTTGGTGAACTTCTAAAAGTGGGGTTGGGTGATCGTGGGTCATCTGATGTTTCTTGCGACATTAAACGTCTTACCTGGAATCGTTTTTGGTCTCACACTGCACTTTTTTTCTATCACTAACACAATTTAACACAATATGTTTAATATAATATCACACGCAACGCTACTTCTCTATATCAAATTTTGACATTAACCGAAAAAATTCTTGTACGAGACCAAATACCGAAACGGAAATCAAACAAATGATTTCAACACGTACTTCGCGAATGGATAAAACAATTATTACCTACACTTAAGGTGGTAAGGTAAAGCTATCGCGTGAAATATCTACCAATGAAACAATTATGTATTTTTTCAGTTGAAAATGGACTTTTAACATTAGAAGTCTTAAGACTTTTAGAAAGAATTCAGAATTGTATCATCGTTTATATTTTAAGCATGTTTTTTATTTGGTTTTTTTCTTTTTTCTTCGCAATTAGTGGAAGTGCGGCCAACCTTCTAGTTTGTAGTATGAATTAACAACAATCAACAAAAAGATGACAACTGACTAATGTCACATTTAAAGTGACTAACTTGATCTATAGTCATCAAGGTGAATTACACAATTTTTTTCTTTTTTTTTTAAATTATCACGCCTAATATCAATTCTTTCCGTTGTTAATTTAATACCACTCTTAAAACCGATCAAATTGAAGGAATTTTTCACTCATAGAAAATCTTAAATCTAGACCAAATTTTTTTACACTCTCTTGTTTTTTTTAATAAAAAATTTTGTATTTACTTATATCATTTCTCTCCTCCTTCTATATATATATATATAGTAGAGCTGATATCTAAGTATAGAATTGCAAATACTATATCTAAGTCCAAACATAGGAGACTAAAGAAATAATTGAATTTTTACCTTAACTAAATACTTAGAGTATTTATTGTTTCCCATCTGGTTGTAGTGTTGATTTTTCCCGTTTCCTAGTTGTCCAAATTACTGTAATGCTTTCCGGGCGACCCACAAATTTTAAATTAAATTTATTTTGTTGTGTTGCTGCCGGGGGCCTAGGCCTTCTTAGATTCCCCTGGGTCTGCTGAAAGGGGGGCTTAAAGCCGTCTTCGTTTTCCCTTTCTACACAGGAACGAAGATTTTCTGCTACTGATGAGTTTGAGTTGGAGGTGGCGTTGACTTCCTCGGGATTTGATGTGTTGCCGGCTAGAATTCCTTGTTGCCTTCTTATCTATAACAGGGGTGAACGCTTGCCCGCCTGGAGCAGAGGCGCCTAAGATGTTATCTACCCCGAGCGTTGGGTGTGACTTGTCCGTTTTATATGGCTCTTTGTCACAGTTACCCCTTTTTGTTCGTATAGGATCAAGGCTTTTAAAGCATTTACGGTTGTTTATTTAACCAAGCTTCCTTGATCCTACCGGCTGCGCCAATTTATGTTGTGATCAATTTGCACAACACTGGAGAACGTTCTTTACTTGGGTCAGTGCCAATCCGCACGGAACAATGTTAAACAGTACTCAATGCACTTCACGTTATATCTCGATCGTTATCGGTTTTACAGGTCAAAGTTAAACAACACTTAATTCGATTCACGTTATAATTTCTATCACAAGTTATAAGATTTACATTAATTCCCGTTTAACTAATAAGTATCAAAATCTTTACATGTAATGTGACACTTGTCACCGCGCGAATGGTCAGAACAGAACTCATTTAACTTCTCTCCTACCTCTGGCTCGTCGCTTCGTTTCTTCTGTTTATTTTTTATTTGTGTTCTACTTAAAACAATAATTTAATGTACTACCCGGGCCATTAAGTAATATTTTTTACTCACAGACCACAGGTGTACAATTTCAAAACAGTGCCGCTTAAATACGTGGTCACTGATTACATATATTTTCTTTAGTTCCGCAAATGCATTGCACTTACCTCATAGCTACACAATTCATAGCGTCGCTTAAAGGGTCATCATGAAATTGTGCAGCTGACGAGTGTCATCACATTGCATTGCGTTCGAACTACAAATATTATTTTCACAACACTCATCCGTTGTGTTAAGGTTAGTGTGAACCATCCCGCCTTAACATTTCCTTGGTACGTCGTGTGATTTTTCCCCGCACCATCCGTCCTCATCCGTTGTGTTAAGGTTAGCGTGAACCATCCCGCCTTAACATTTCCTTGGTACGTCGTGTGATTTTTCCCCGTACCATCCGTCCTCATCCGTTGTGTTAAGGTTAGCGTGAACCATCACGCCTTAACATTTCCTTGGTACGACGTGTGATTTTCCGCGTACCATCCGTCCTCATCCTAATCCGTTGTGTTAAGATTAGCGTGAACCATCCCGCCTTAACATTTCCTTGGTACGTCGTGTGATTTTTCCCCGTACCATCCGTCCTCATCCGTTGTGTTAAGGTTAGCGTGAACCATCCCACCTTAACACTTCCTTGGTACGTCGTGTGATTTTTCCGCGTACCATCCATCCGTCCTCATCCGTGATGTTAAGGTTAGCGTGAACCATCCCGCCTTAACATTTCCTTGGTACGTCGTGTGATTTTTCTCCGTACCGTCCATCCTCATCCGTTGTGTTCAAGTTAGCGTGAACCATCCCGCCTTAACATTTCCGTGGTACGTCTTGTGATTTTCCCCGAACCATCCGTCCTCATCCTCATCCGTTGTGTTAAGGTTAGCGTGAACCATCCCGCCTTAACACTTAATTGGTACGCCGTGTGATCATTCCCCGCACCATCTGTCCTTCATCAAATATTTTCTTGATACGTCACCGTCTCCATCTCAGGTTATTATAGTGGTGAATTTAGAATTATCAGCATAGTGGTAAACCGTGTGAAGTTCCCCATACCACTACCTAGTTTCAGTATAGGATACATATATCTAGGATATATATACTGAAACTAGGTAGTATAGGTAGTAGGTAGTATAGGATACATAGATCTAGGATATATATACTGAAACTAGGCAGTGGTAAGGGGAACTTCACACGGCTTACCACTATGCTGATAATTCTAAATTCACCACTATAATAACCTGAGATGGAGACGGTGACGTATCAAGAAAATATTTGATGCAGGACAGATGGTGCGGGGAATGATCACACGGCGTACCAATTAAGTGTTAAGGCGGGATGGTTCACGCTAACCTTAACACAACGGATGAGGACGGATGGTACGGGGAAAATCACAAGACGTACCACGGAAATGTTAAGGCGGGATGGTTCACGCTAACTTGAACACAACGGATGAGGACGGATGGTACGGAGAAAAATCACACGACGTACCAAGGAAATGTTAAGGCGGGATGGGTTCACGCTAACCTTAACATCACGGATGAGGACGTATGGATGGTACGCGGAAAAATCACACGACGTACCAAGGAAGTGTTAAGGTGGGATGGTTCAAGCTAACCTTAACACAACGGATGAGGACGGATGGTACGGGGAAAAATCACACGACGTACCAAGGAAATGTTAAGGCGGGATGGTTCACGCTAATCTTAACACAACGGATGAGGATGAGGACGGATGGTACGCGGAAAATCACACGTCATACCAAGGAAATGTTAAGGCGTGATGGTTCACGCTAACCTTAACACAACGGATGAGGACGGATGGTACGGGGAAAAATCACACGACGTACCAAGGAAATGTTAAGGCGGGATGGTTCACGCTAACCTTAACACAACGGATGAGGACGGATGGTGCGGGGAAAAATCACACGACGTACCAAGGAAATGTTAAGGCGGGATGGTTCACACTAACCTTAACACAACGGATGAGTGTTGTGAAAATAATATTTGTAGTTCGAACGCAATGCAATGTGATGACACTCGTCAGCTGCACAATTTCATGATGACCCTTTAAGCGGCGCTATGAATTGTGTAGCTATGAGGTAAGTGCAATGCATTTGCGGAACTAAAGAAAATATATGTAATCAGTGACCACGTATTTAAGCGGCACTGTTTTGAAATTGTACACCTGTGGTCAGTGAGTAAAAAATATTACTTAATGGCCCGGGTAGTACATTAAATTATTGTTTTAAGTAGAACACAAATAAAAAATAAACAGAAGAAACGAAGCGACGAGCCAGAGGTAGGAGAGAAGTTAAATGAGTTCTGTTCTGACCATTCGCGCGGTGACAAGTGTCACATTACATGTAAAGATTTTGATACTTATTAGTTAAACGGGAATTAATGTAAATCTTATAACTTGTGATAGAAATTATAACGTGAATCGAATTAAGTGTTGTTTAACTTTGACCTGTAAAACCGATAACGATCGAGATATAACGTGAAGTGCATTGAGTACTGTTTAACATTGTTCCGTGCGGATTGGCACTGACCCAAGTAAAGAACGTTCTCCAGTATTGTGCAAATTGATCACAACATAAATTGGCGCAGCCGGTAGGATCAAGGAAGCTTGGTTAAATAAACAACCGTAAACGCTTTAAAAGCCTTGATCCTATACGAATAAAAAGGGGTACCTGTGACAAAGAGCCATATAAAATGGCCAAGTCACCCCCAACGCTCGGGGTAGATAACATCTTTAGGCGCCTCTGCTCCAGGCGGGCAAGCGTTCACCCCTGTTATAGATAAGAAGGCAACAAGGAATTCTAGCCGGCAACACATCAAATCCCGAGGAAGTCAACGCCACCTCCAACTCAAACTCATCAGTAGCAGAAAATCTTCGTTCCTGTGTAGAAAGGGAAAACGAAGACGGCTTTAAGCCCCCCTTTCAGCAGACCCAGGGGAATCTAAGAAGGCCTAGGCCCCCGGCAGCAACACAACAAAATAAATTTAATTTAAAATTTGTGGGTCGCCCGGAAAGCATTACAGTAATTTGGACAACTAGGAAACGGGAAAAATCAACACTACAACCAGATGGGAAACAATAAATACTCTAAGTATTTAGTTAAGGTAAAAATTCAATTATTTCTTTAGTCTCCTATATTTGGACTTAGATATAGTATTTGCAATTCTATACTTAGATATCAGCTCTACTATATATATATATATAGAAGGAGGAGAGAAGTGATATAAGTAAATACAAAATTTTTTTATTAAAAAAAACAAGAGAGTGTAAAAAAATTTGGTCTAGATTTAAGATTTTCTATGAGTGAAAAATTCCTTCAATTTGATCGGTTTTAAGAGTGGTATTAAATTAACAACGGAAAGAATTGATATTAGGCGTGATAATTTAAAAAAAAAAGAAAAAAATTGTGTAATTCACCTTGATGACTATAGATCAAGTTAGTCACTTTAAATGTGACATTAGTCAGTTGTCATCTTTTTGTTGATTGTTGTTAATTCATACTACAAACTAGAAGGTTGGCCGCACTTCCACTAATTGCGAAGAAAAAAGAAAAAAACCAAATAAAAAACATGCTTAAAATATAAACGATGATACAATTCTGAATTCTTTCTAAAAGTCTTAAGACTTCTAATGTTAAAAGTCCATTTTCAACTGAAAAAATACATAATTGTTTCATTGGTAGATATTTCACGCGATAGCTTTACCTTACCACCTTAAGTGTAGGTAATAATTGTTTTATCCATTCGCGAAGTACGTGTTGAAATCATTTGTTTGATTTCCGTTTCGGTATTTGGTCTCGTACAAGAATTTTTTCGGTTAATGTCAAAATTTGATATAGAGAAGTAGCGTTGCGTGTGATATTATATTAAACATATTGTGTTAAATTGTGTTAGCGATAGAAAAAAAGTGCAGTGTGAGACCAAAAACGATTCCAGGTAAGACGTTTAATGTCGCAAGAAACATCAGATGACCCACGATCACCCAACCCCACTTTTAGCAGTTCACCAAAAGCCATTCCACGCCAGTGACGAGATATCAGAGCGAGTATCCGTTCTATGTATTGAGTTCTGCTCAAAAGAAATTCTGGAAGAAAATCAATTCTTTTTCCTTCGAGAACACCAGCCCGTCTGTTAGTACAGAGGACATTAGTTCAAGAACTGATTGTGGAACTTCGGAAACTGCAGAGGATAAGTTAATTTTGCCAGAACTGGTCGAGAATAAAACCAGTTATCCCCAAACCAATAGAGGAGAATTATATCGCTACGGAAACTACAGTGGATAGAAGGCCCATTACTGAGAAAGTGGATGTGGAAACTCAGACCAGGGATACAATAACGGAATTGATGTCCTTAAGATCTGGAGGGAGGTATCGACAATCCTTGGACGCATTACCATCAATCCAAGAAGAAGAAGAACTACGCAATCTTCAGAACAGCGAGAAGACAATATCAGTGAAGGACAACAAAAGGAACAGCATAGTCCATCTTTGGATAGTTCTGTACAGCTAGGTGAGTTAACCAGTGGAAATATCATCGGAAAACTCAATTTTAGAAATGGAGCCACCAGTGGATATAATTAAAATTAATCAATTAATATTTAATTGTGTACCAATTTTAATGGGCGAAATAGGTCCCAACTTGGTTTCAGAAATAAATATATTTATCAATTGTTGTAAGCATGTTATTAATTGTCTAACCGAAACTGAAATTCCAGTATTCCATAAACTCCTTCCAACTTGCTTCAGAGGCAGGGCGGCGAGTGTTCTGGGAGGTACAGGTTTCAATAACTCCCAGCAATTGGAGACCCAGGTCCAAAATAAATTAGTAAATACAAAAAGTTACGTGGCTCTTGTAAATGAACTTAGAGTGTTGTTCCAATTACCAGCAGAAACTTTGACAAGCTATTCTCAAAGGATAAAAACATTATTTAAAAGCTGCGTTTCCAAAATCCCTGATCGACACTCTGGCACAGCAGCAGAGGCAGTAAAAAGGGATTTAGAGGAAACAGCCATATATGTATTCAAGACAGGTATAATCAACCCAAACCACAGAATGTTTCTCCTACAGGACTCTGGTGAGAGTTTAGCATCAGTAGTCGAAAAAGCGGAGAAACTAGAAGAAGCCGAGAGACAAACACTGTCGATTTTACAAAATCCCTTAGGTATATCATTGGCTCAACCAGTAGTTGATAATTATCCAGTCGATACTACTTGGATGCCTAGGGAAAGGTTAGGTAATACCAGAGACCCACCCCAAAATAGACATTATAATAATTTCGCCCCCAGTGCAAGGAATCAGAATGATAATAACAAAAGCTATCAGCCCCGAATTAAATGTACTTATTGTAATAAAAACAATCATACGTTTTCGGAATGCTACCAAAGGAAAAATGCGACTTCTGGTAATAGTTATCAGAATTCTGCGTACGCTTCTCGAAACAATAATAGGGATAGTAATGTTAAAATCGGCAGATAAACCTAGTACAAAATAGCAGGTCTGCTGAAGGTGGCCCAAAAAACACAAATGGTGCAATAAAATGTGATTTTTGTCAAAGAAGAGGTCACACTACAAACCAGTGCCGAGCAAAGCAAGACTGGGAAAGTAGGTCGACTCAAAATAACCACCAGTTTTCGGAAAACTAAATAAGGACACCGCGGAAGTCCAAACGTTAGTAAAGAAAAACGGGGTCAGCCCTCCCAAGTTCCTAAATGTTCAGTTAAATTACCCTTGGATATAGCACCTAAGTCCTCGGTAGAACTATTAGTCGACACGGGAGCTGACGTGAGGTGAGGTGAGAAAATAATAAATACACAGGAAAAAACGCAACTGAGCAGTATTTTTGGAAAGGCACAGACAATTGGAACATGTACAGGAAAATTTCAACTAGAAACTCCTCAAACATGTAAATTTCATGTAATTAAAGATAGTGAAAATGTCCCATATGATGGAATACTTGGAAATAATTTTCTATTAAATAAATGTGATATAAAGGGTCCAAATGAAATATTAGAATTTCCAGCGACACCTACAAATTTAGCAACATTTTCAGTGCCACTTAATATGAACGGCGAATTTCGCGACTCTAAAGAGGTAAAAACGACACTAAATTCACCTATTAGCAGGTCTACGGTCCAAGTCCAAAAGGAATAGCTTGGCAAGCCGCAACCTATGGAAATGGAAAACGCCACTCAGATCTACGAGAGAAAGTGGTCCATTCCGCATAAAGGTGAACAATCTGAACGGTAGCAAGCAAAGGGACTTAAGGTTAGAACGAAGATTCTAGTTCCAGCACGCTCAGAAAAATTAGTGCCAATTCCTATTAGAGACAACGGCGAATTTGCTTGTTTTTCAAAAGAAGTGAGTGAAGGTGTTTTTTCGGGAAATTGTTTAACAAGACCATGGAAAAGTAGAGTTGTGTTGCCTATTATTAACGTCAATAATACTGATCAGGAATTAGCTAACATGGAAATTGATCTTCACCCAATAGAAAATTATGATATTTTAATGGAGAAAAACAATGGCGTGTTGTGGTACATTACAGAAGGCTAAATGAAATCACGATCGGAGATGCCTTCCCTTTACCCAGAATTGAAGATATCTTCGATCAATTGGGGCATTCAAGGTACTGGTGGTTATCATCAAGTGCTAGTGGAGGAGAAAGACCAACCTAAAACCGCTTTCAGTACTCCACACGGTCATTTTGAATTTAAAAGGATGCCTTTTGGGTTGAAAAGCGCACCTGCTACATTTCAACGGTTAATGAACCACGTCCTAACTGGTTTGCAGGGTTTTAAGTGCTTCGTATATTTAGACGACATTGTAATTTACGGGAAAAACTTGTCGGATCATAACGCTAAACTTAAGGAGGTACTCAAAAGACTTCAGTTAAATAACTTAAAACTAAAAATAGAAAAATGTCAGTTCTTGAGAAAGGAAGTAATCTATCTGGGACATAAGTGTTCCACAGAAGGAGCCTTGCCAGATCCCTCAAAGATCCCTCAAAGGAAAGCTGCGTTCATAGTTTCCCCCAGCCCAAGACAATAAGACAGGTACAATCCTTCCTTGGGTTGGATAATTATTATAGGAAATTTATTCCGGAGTTCTCTAAAATAGCAGAACCGCTCAATAAACTCCTACGAAAAAATGTAAAATTCAAATGGACGGATCAATGTGAATATTCTTTTCAACATAAATTGACGCAGCTGGTAGGATGGTACGGGGAAAAATCACACAACGTACCAATGAAATGTTAAGGCGGGATGGTTCCCGCTAACCTTAGCACCACGGATGAGGACGGATATTTAAGAAAATGCACGGGGATTATTCACACGGCGTGCAAAGGTTTACTAGTGTGGGAGTTTCGCACTTCACTAGTCACCCAGTAAAATGTCTGATCACATAACTCGTCGAGCTCGCTGACCAGACTGATTTCTGATGGCACGCTTTATATAACCGGGGGTCAGAGCTTCTCAGTGGCTGAGTGCCTGATGCTTCTACTGGCGTAATTATAAAAGAGCTTGCAAGCTCTTTTGAAAAGCTTTTCTTCTACTTCACTAGTACATGTGCTGGCGAGCTGATCATGCAACCTGTGACTATGGTAGCTTGTTGGCATGCCCCAGTGGCGTGGTTACTTGAACTTAAGTTGAAGTTTTAATTAAATAGCCCATAGGCGGGCAAAAATAATTTAATTCGGTTTAAATTTGTAACTTCGTTACAAAGTTTTCGTTTTTTCCTTTGTCTTTCTTCTTTTTATTTTATACCTGAATTCTGTGGACGCTGGTATATCACCGAGACCTCCTGAACAGTTGATCCCTCCCAAGGGGATGAGGCCTGAGTTATTAGCCGAGTGCCGTGTTCGGGGATGAGAGCACTCGCTCTGATTGATTTTCAAGGATGTGGGAAGAGATTAGCGAAACAAACTTTGATTTAAAAAGTTATTAGTTTTTATTATCGGGTTATTTCTACTTTCTCAGATTATTTCGGAGTTAGTTAATAATTGACGCTTTTATTAATAACTTCCACTCTGGGCTTTTATTGATAATTTCTACTTTTGCGGTGAATTTACTCTTTGAGTAATAATTTTCACTTTCTCGAAATTTACACGATTACTTTGGTATTATAATAATCTAATAATTATTTCCAAAACTCTACTTTCTCCGCTAATTTGCGAGTTTTTCAACAACTAATCCTATAACGATAATTTCAACTTTTATTATTAATCTCTAGTAGTTTATTTAGCAAAAAGATTCTCGACTATCACGATCTGCGTTTTAAGAAAGAACTCCCTGAGGATCAGCGATATTGCGCTCAGGTACACGTGAAAGCTTCAAAAACGGTTTTTATTCTTTTTCTTACTTTCTCACGACGTTTAAAAATCGTACGTGAGAAAATGTGGAAAAGTTTGTATGCAAGCTATATGCAGCAATGCAAAACTGTAATCCGATATGCACTAGTGCGCCCATCTTGAAATATTAATTTTAAGAGGACGCGAACAATTGTGATAATTGTATGTATGTATGTACATACAATTAGATTGAAGGAAGCAAGTGATGTACGTATGTACAGTGTGCATACGGAAAAAGTAAGAAGGCACTCTATGTAGGTAGGTATGCATATCGTGTGAGTGGAATGCATGTCTGATAACAAAATGCAATTTATGCTAATGTATTATTATAATAAGGAAGAATGAATTTGAATGCAATTTAAGTTTTGAATAAATAATTTTATATTTTCAGGGTCATCTTGTTGTACATCAATATATTGTATAGGGCAATATATTGATGTATTGGCCTTATGGTTGTGATTCGGGGCATTGGGCACCTGAGTCACAACATTCCTCCCCCTGGGCAAAAGAAAGTTTTATTCCTAAAGTGAAGAAAACTTTCTTTCATATTTAGTAAACTAGAATGTGTACCTACATATATTTGTATATATTAAGGAACTGGTATATAACTAGTTAACTGTAAATAACTTCAAAATAGTAAAATACCGTAAAAACTAATAAATGCATATATTTTAATTTCTAAAAGAAAACCTTTACTTTATTAATTATACGTTATTATTAAATTATGTTGTTATAATTTTTATTTATATGCAGATACATATTTTCTTGTGAATTAGTTATTAGTGTTGATTAGTACTATCATTTCAGAATGAATGATTGAATATATTTACATATTGATATATACATATTTGATAGTTAGGGTAAAACTAGAGAGAAAAAATTTTATTGTATTGAGTATAACATTAAATTTAATATATATTATAATTAATTTATTCCTTCTGGTTTTTCTCTTTATTTATTTTTATTGAAATTAAAGCTCATTATGTTTTCTGGCAAAAGAAAACCTTTCGCTTTTTATTAATATTTTTAGTTTAATATATATATATATATATAAATTATATCTATATGTAGGGATTCTTTTAAGGAGAAAAGCCAAGCGTTCTGCTGTGATACTTGCGTCCAATTGTAATCCTGTTGCAAGATCAGAATTTTACATTTTTGTGTAATAGGTTCCTTTTTTAGTAGATTAACTTCACATTGGTTTGTTCTTGTATTTGTGTATAGCTTAGGAGATGCAATTTTGCAGTAGAAATGCATATGGTCTAACGTTGCGCCATTATGAATATCATGAAGTGTTAATTCAACAAAACGTTCGCGATTGTAGTCTATTAATATGTATTCGTTCGATGTTTCGATATATACTAACGATTCGTTAAGGAGTGTCGGTAACCGCATTGCTTTGAATATTCGGAGCTCAATAATTATTTTATTGTTGAAAATATTTGCAGATATTCTGCTTAATTTGTAGGTCTGTGAAAATGTATTGTCTCTGGATTTTATAGAAAGCATCATATAATTTGGTAGTTCCTGCCTACTTTTTGATAAAAGATCTTCAATATTTTTCGGTGATATTAATATAGGATAGAATTTTCCATGCTTGGAATCTGTTAAAATATATATTAAATCTGACTGGGTATTCTGTTATCAGAATGCCATTAATGAGTCTAGTGAAATGAGTTGTTCCAGTTCAATTGATATGTTGTTATCAAGTGTTCTATTTTCCATTAGCGATGTAGCTGACATTAGTTGTTTATGCATATTCAAGAATACCTTGTCAATTGGGGCCTTAGTTTTGTTCAAAATATGGGCAGTCGCTTCGGCTATTGCCGTTTGGCTTTTCATAAGGGCAAGGAGGGAGCTTTGTTTTAAAGTAAGGTTCTGAATCTGCTCATCATATAGCTTGGAATCATCCTCGTTCAATGTGCCGAAAAGAGCCTTCGAAATAGAGCCTATAGAATTGAAAAGTGCCCTTTGTTTTCTATTTTGAGTTACAAGTAATATATTCATATACATTATGTTTGCTATAATAAGATTTATTTGTAGCAACGTACCATTGCAAGTGTGGGCCATCGCTGAAAATCTATTGAGTTTCTGGCAAGTTGCTGTTATTTGCTGTGCAATGTACTGGATATTCCTGAATTCTGATTTGAAATTTTCCAGGTCGTAGAACGTCACTAATTTCCACTCGTTGGTGTAGAAATTGGCTCTGCCAATTTCCTCGAAATAAGTGCCTGCACTGGCATTTTGTTGGTTCACTTCTATTCCTGAGCCGTAGACGAAAGGGATGAGAATAAAAATGTATTCATCATTTTGGAAACCGGGAAGATGATACTGTATTAATCATTTGGAATGATTTTTGGGAAGAATGAAGTTACTGCCATTAATCTGTGAAAAGTTTCAGATCGTTGTTATGGACTCTTTTAGTTTTATTGTTAATTTTTATGGTTGAGTTTTCCGGGGAATTTACCTCCATGATCTGATTCGTACCAGACCATAATGGTGAGAACTTATTATCTTCAGCAGGACTTTATCGCCTAGTATAAAATATTTCTCGCTGGAGTTTTTGTCATATTGTATTTTGAATTTTTCTTTATTGGCCATGGCTATGTCTTTAGCTATTTTGAATCTTTGCTGTAGACGCGCTTTTAACATTCATAATTGTCGTAATTATTGCGAACGGTTGTAGTAGAATTTAAATTATTTGGGATTTCTGCTGGGAATCCGTATAGGAGTTCGCGTGCAGTATAATTAATACTCGAATGAGGGGTTGTATTATATACAAATATGGCATAAGGAATCCATGTATCCCAGTCTTGTGGATATTTTGCTTCATAGGATCGAAGATATTCTGCTAAGGTTCTGTGACTTCTCTCCAATGCACCATTCGTTTGAGGATGATATGGAATAGTTTTGAGTCTTTTAATTCTCAACAACCTAGATACCTCGACGAACATGCCACTTATGAGGTTAGAACACTGATTTGTGAGGATACTTTCTGGAATACCATGTCGACAAACTCTATTGAATTTGTAAGAACTAGTCTCTTTAGTTTTAAGTCCAGAATTATTCTAGTAGTGGTAAAGAGGTACTTATTCAAGAGCTGGAAGCTCGTTGATTAGAGATGCAAGGTACTGTAAATGAGCTGAGGAAGCTCCTCAGCGAGTCTCTTAAAGAGAAACGAACGTCTCAGTCCTCCGATGAGTCGAACGTAACAGGGACAACAAGCACCGAAACCCAAACTCAGACCATGTCAAAAGAGTCTCGTGCGAATTTCAGTACTCAAACTGACTCCCATATAAGCACGCAGCATCATGCTGACTTGCTCAAATATACACCGAGTAATAAAGAAGTCCGTCTTTCCGATGCCGACATTATGGACATAGTTCGTAAATGGGCGGTGAAATTTGAGCAAGGTCAAGAACCGCTCGCCTTCCTCCAACGAATTGAGGAGTTGGCCGACTGCTACGAAATACCCATCAACCGACTCTTTAAAACGCTCCCAGAGCTACTAACTAAGAATGCCTTAGCTTGGTATAGGAGCAACCGAGAGAGATGGTCAGAATGGACAGAGTTCGTTGAAGAATTTAAAGCATTCTTCCTCCCACCTCGTTTTCACGATAGACTAGCCGAGAATATCGGAAGCCGCATACAAAAGGCTGGAGAAAAGGTAAAAGATTTTTTTATAGCCATCCAGTCGTTAATGCGATGGCAGTGCGATTTATCACCTAATCAGAAATTAGAGAAGGTTTATGAAAATTTACGACCAGAGTACAAGCTTTACATCCGAAAAAAGGATTTCTCTATTCTAGTACAATTTTGCCAGCTCACAGAAGAGTTCGAACAGATCAAGCTAAAGGAACTTAAAGCCCATAAATCCTCCACTAGCCGTACAACTTCCTCTCCTCGTGTCTTACCGATTAGACAGACACACACTCGAGAAGAGTGTTTTTGGCGATGTGCAGAGAGAGGACACCGTTCACGGGAAAGTCGCAATCCCCGCCGATTATTCTGCTCACGCTGCGGCCGAGAAAATATTCTGTCTCGAGACTGCAAGTGTCCAAAAGAGACCAGAAGACCGGGAAACGCCACCAGGGTGCCAGTAGCACCGGGGGACCGGGAACCCCAACACAAACACTAGAGAGCCCCAACACCAGTCAAAAACTACCAGCAGCAGTAGCGAATCACGATACTTTCTCAACATTGAAATTTTAGGAAAACTTCTCTTCGCTCTAATAGATACCGGCTCAGGGAGATCTTTTATAGGAGATGAACTGAGGAGCAGGATAGAGAGTCTCAAATTCCCCAGCCATACGTGCAACGTGAAAACATCAGTTGCCAATGGTTGTGAAGTACCGATCACTTCCTACTATAAACTTGACATTCGATGGAGAGAAAGCGTCATCTCACACGCATTCTACTACATGCCAGGTCTCCATGAAATCGTCATTATTGGTGTCGATCTATTACAGAGATACCACATTAAACTACACCTATTAGGGAAAGAAATGTTCCCGAATGAAGAAGACCTAAGTTATGTTACCGAGAGCAGTATTCTAGCTATAGACACTCCCAAGGGACTATCATCAGGGGATGAGAAAGTTATTTCTAAATTTATCACCGAACAGCACTCCCGCTTTGATAGTATTCCAGGGTTAACACAAATAACCGAACACCGAATCCGTAAGAAACACGAGCGTCCGATTAAGCAACGCTATTTTCCCCGTAACCCGGCAATGCAAGAAATAATAAATAAAGAGATTGATTTGCTGCTCGAGAGCGACCGAATTGAACCGTCTACAAGTCCCTATAGTTCTCTCATTGTGCTCGTAAGAAAGAAACAGGGAGGATGGAGGCTGTGCATTGACTATAGTCAATTAAATGAGCACTCCGCATATCCATTACTACAGATTCATGCAATTCTCGATAAATTGAGAGGTGCGCATTATGTACCTTCCATTGATCTTAAGCAAGGGTATTGGCAGATCCCACTCGCGAGTGATAGCCGACAATATACCGCCTTTACGGTGCCGAGTCGTGGTCTGTTTCAATGGAAAGTAATGCCATTAGGCATTAGGCGTTAGGCGTTAGATCAAGTCATTGGACCAGAAATGGAACCTTTCGTTTTCGCCTATCTCGATGTTATAGTGATTATTGGCCGAACTCTTCGCGAACATCTAGAAAAATTGAAGATTGTTTTCGACCGACTCCTACAAGCGAACCTAAAAATAAATCCGGAGAAGTGTGAATTCCTCCGCGAGAGCATAAAATATTTAGGCCATGCCATCTGGCCCGAAGGTATACAGACAGATCCCGATAAGGTAAGAGCTACCCGAGAGCTAAATCCCCCAGGAAATCCGACAGAACTACGCCGCTTTATTGGCATTGCCTCTTGGTACAGACGATTTGTCGCTGAATTCTCTACAACCACCGCACCCCTCACTAAACTACTGCGGAAAAATTCGAAGTGGAATTGGGAGGAAACTCAAGAGCAAGCATTCCATTAGCTTAAGAGTAAGCTCACCGAAGCACCCGTGCTCACATGCCCCGACTTCACACAACCATTAGTGCTACAAACCGACGCTAATCAGGATGGGCTGGGCGCTGTACTCTACCAGGAAATAGGAGGCAGAGAAGGCGTCATTGCTTATGCTAGCCGCACAATGAACGAAACCGAAAAGAGATACTCTGTAACAGAGAAAGAATGCCTCGCCATCCTATGGGGTATCAGGAAAATGAGACCCTACCTGGAAGGGTATCATTTTACTATCATAACCGATCACCAGTCACTCAAATGGCTCAACTCTATAGAGAGTCCGCTTGGCAGATTAGCTCGCTGGGCTCTTGAGTTACAGCAGTATGACTACAAAATCCGCTACCGTAACGGAAAGCTGAACGTTGTAGCTGATGCTCTCTCCCGACAGCCCATACCCGATATAGCCATATGCAGCATAACCCCCGAGACCCCGAAGTGCACATGGTATGAGCGGAAGCTACGCTCGGTGCAAGAGAACTCCGCTGCACACCCCGATTTCAGGCTCCCAGATGGGAACCTGTACCGACACATAGATAGTGCCTATAACCACACCGACAATGAAGTTACCACACCATGGAAACTGTGTGTACCCGGCCCACTCCGACAGAGAGTCTTAAAAGAGAACCACGACGATGCTACCGCAGGGCATCTTGGAATATCTAAAACAATCTGCCGTATTGCTAAAAATTATTATTGGACCGGCATGTTCCGAGATATATCCAAATACGTCCGCTCGTGTGATTCGTGTCTTCGACACAAAGCTCTTCAGCAGAAAACGGCAGGGGAAATATATATGACCGAAACGTCCGAACCATGGGAAGTTGTAAGTGCCGACTTCAACGGTCCATTACCCAGGTCCAGCAAAAGCAACACTGTCATTTTAGTGTTCCACGATAAGTCCACGAAGTGGGCGAAGTTTGTACCATTTACCATTTACCAATTATACAACTTAAAATTAGCTTAGGGTAACAATAATTGCTATTATGATTAATTACATTATCATTATTTCTTCATCGAAGTCCTCATGTTGAGTCGCGGTCAGTGATCGATATTTCGTCACTGCGCTTGTTATTTGCGTGCCGCTTTAGCGGGTCACATTAATCGATGCAATTTGTGTAATGGGTAAGGGTGACCTACTCATGCAGTGTACAGCGTAATTTGCTGTGTCATATGATTCTACATGAACGCCTATTGTTTATCGGTTGTGTTTTAATATAATGATTACTTATTGTGCTAGAACAATAAGTATGTCACAATATTATAAATTCATGTATGTATGGCTGCATGTTTGTAGGTAGGTATGTTTTTGGTAGGTAGATATGTAGATAGATATTTATTTATGTAGGTTGGTATGTAGGTATGTTTATATGTAGGTATGCCACAATAAACTTAGCCTATAAGGCTACAGAAAGTTAAGTCGAATGAATTATGAAGCCAAAGTTCCTTTAGTTACAATAAAGAAATCAAAGTTTGTGTGCCAAATGTCTTTTGTGAAGTTGAGGTTTTGAACTACTAGTTTTAACCAGTAAGAATTACCTGAAGAGGAGTATGTGTGACATTTTTTTTTGAATTTATACTTATCATGAACTGGTTTCTTGTATGTGTTAAAGTGAACTCCTGAGCCTGTCTGACTGAGTTTTCTAAAGGGATGAATTGGTTTACTTTGTAAATAAAGTCCGACAAGAAAAGAGTTTTCTACTCCTCGCTTATAATGGCATAAAATCTATGACTCTTTTCACTTTGAAGAAAGAGGGGGATGTAACGAAGTTACAAATTTAAACCGAATTAAATTCTTTTTGCCCGCCTATGGGCTATTTAATTAAAACTTGAACTTAAGTTCAAGTAACCACTGGGGCATGCCAACAAGTTGCCATAGTCACAGGCTGCATGATCAGCTCGCCAGCACATTTACTACTTAAGTACAAGAAAAGCTTTTCAAAAGAGCTTGCAGGCTCTTTTATACTTACGCCAGTAGAAGCATCAGGCGCTCAGCCACTGAGAAGCTCTGAACCCCGGCTATATAAAGCGCGCCATTCGCCCGTCAGCGAGCTCGACGGGTTAGGTGATCAGACATTTTACTGGGTGACTAGTGGAGCGCGAAATACCCACACTAGTAAACCTTGTGAATAATCCCCGTGCATTTTCTTAAAGTTCCGTGCTCATCCGTGGTGTTAAGGTTAGCGTGAACCATCCCACCTTAACATTTCCTTGGTACGTCGTGTGATTTTTCCCCGTACCATCCGTCCTCATCCGTTGGGTTAAGGTTATTGTGAACCATCCCGCCTTAACATTTCCTTGGTACGTCGTGTGATTTTTGCCCGTACCATCCGTCCTCATCCGTTGTGTTTAAGTTAGCGTGAACCATCCCACCTTAACATTTCCGTGGTACGTCGTGTGATTTTCCCCGTACCATCCGTCCTCATCCTCATCCGTTGTGTTAAGGTTAGCGTGAACCTTCCCGCCTTAACACTTAATTGGTACGCCGTGTGATCATTCCCCGCACCATCTGTCCTTCATCAAATATTTTCATGATACGTCACCGTCTCCCTCTCAGGTTATTATAGTGTTGAATTTAGAATTATTAGCATAGTGGTAAGCCGTATGAAGTTCCCCTTACCACTACCTAGTTTCAGTATAGGATACATAGATCTTGGAGATATATATATATTGAATTTCTTACAAAGTAGTTTCTTTAGTATTAAGTCCAGAATTATTCTAGTAGTGGTAAGCCATGTGAAGTTCCCCTTACCACTACATAGTCTCTAGTATAGGTGATAAATAGAACTAGATTAAGTTAGCTGTGTAACTGGTAGGCTATTTTTTTTTCAAATAAAGAAATATTTTATTTATATTGTAACTGAAGGAGTTTCATTTTTAAGAAACCCTGGTCCGACGAGCTATCCGCAGCCATCCCATCGAAACTCCGTTACAACTTGAACAAAACCGCACTGATCACTACTTGACAACTTTCAAAAATAAAGTGAATTTTGGCGGATTTTGAACTTGTTTATATTCAAATATAACGGCAATTTTTGAAATTTAGTGCTGCCAATAGTGGTGCTATTGGTAGGGAATTTTTGAAAGGAGAGATTTTAAAATATTTTTGGGGGGTGTACATTAAAGGGAGACACATTTTGATATTGGTATATTTCAATTGGATCGAGAGTACACATATTTTTTTTAGTTTTGCTTTCTCATTCTTCCACTTGTGTTTTTTATGCAAAGTATGAAGATATTTAGCTTCAGTTTGTGTCGTTAGGGAACTAATATTGTCTTTCATAAATAGTACAGAGTGAGAAGATTTTGGACTATAGTGGCGCCATTATGAGTCTCTCTACGATCGAATTATTTTTATGTCGGCTGTGAAGTAGCTGAACCTGATCGAGATTGCGATAGTTTTGATGTTTTTCTTCTTTTTATACTAATGGTGGAGAGTGTGCTTAAGGCGTAGTGATTTATTATATTACTTGACACATTTTTCCAGTTTTTCTCTGGTACTCTTGGTGTTTAGGTGTATTATGAGTTTTGATGGATTCATATTTCTCGGGAGGTAGGCATTGTCTTGCTACTATGTGCAGTCTACCTTCTGGTGATGATGTTGGCATAATGGTGAATGTCGAAAGTCTTTTTAATTTATTGACCGACTTAACGTTTCTTATGGTGCAGGTAGATAGCATAGTCGCAGTCATGCGTTTTGCTTCTGGTACTACTCCGACCAGAATCCTACCCAACTCTCTGTTTTGGGTTGTTCGAGAGTTGCCAAATCCTCCTTTTATACCATATTTAATAATGGCGGCGTAAACTTCTACTCCAAGAAGAATGTCGATTTCTCCTAGAATTGAGAAGGTAGGACCTGATAGCGGGAGGTTGTGAATGTGTCTCCAGTGTGACACTTCAATTGCATTAGTTGGCAGTACATCTGTAATTTTTCTGATCACGAGTATGTTGTTTGCTACTTTAAAATTGATGTGTAAAGAATTAGTTGTGACTATAGTTTTCTGTACAGCTGTATTGGTGAGAGTTGTGCCAAGTCCAATTAATTCTTGGGTAGTTGGAGATCCTTTAAGTCGTAGTAGCTTAAAAGCCTTTTCTGAGGAGTAAATTCTTACTTAGATGTAGGCTAAAGGTAAAGCAGAACCAAATTTCCACAGCAGGAGTAAATTCCTGTTTAGGTGTAGGATAAAGGTGAAGTAGAAGTAAGTTTCTGCAGCAGGAGATAATTCCTGTTTAGTTGTAGGATAAAGGTGAAGCAGAAAAAAAATTCTGCAGCGGGAGTAAATTCCTGCCCAGGTGCGGGATGGACGTTTCACAGAATTAAATTTCTATAATTATAAATTAAAATTTCTATGTAGTGGAAGCTGAAATTAGATTTTTTGCAAAGGATAGGACACAGATCAAATTCTGTTGGAGGATCTGTTCAGAGTAAATTTTGAACCAAGAATGAGGTGACTGCTGTAGCTCGTCGCCTTTTTATAGCCGCCGTGAACCGCTTCGTATTTGTTTAGACCCATTGTACTATAAAAGTACGAACTGCAACCTTAATGGTTCGATTAGTGTTTGGGTGGAGTTGTTCCACCCGAAGTAATTATAGGAAGTTGTAGATGCGGATTTCAGAATTCTTTTAGGTAAGTGTTAATTTTTGTGCTTTTGAACTAGATACCTTGTGTTCTCTTTGTTTTGCCTATCAGGAACACAAATTGGGAAGGAATTTGCATCGAGTGATGAGGATTCTATAAGTGGACTGAGCACCACACTTTTAAACACTGCTTAAGAGGCGTGAGATGAATAGCTGAAATTTTGTATTCAGCGTTTTCGTAATAACTGTAAATGTTGGTTCGAAAATAGGCGAAATGGGACAGCTTCTTCGTAGAGTCTCAATACCAAAATTGTTAGAATTACAAATTTTTCACATTGATTGCGAAAAGAGTCAGCTCTAGACGTATTTAATGTACCTGGGAAATCTTCGAAATGTAAAAACCTACGGCACTCCAACTGTTCCAGAATTAAAAGCGGGAAGCACTTTACCGATCTAATTTACATAATTTCAAAACAGAGGGGTGCTATACTCACCGGGTTCTATCTAGCCTAATTTCTTAGCGCAATTATCACTTCGTTTTTAGTTAACAGCACCAAAAGTTTACCGAATTTCGTTCGATTTATTATAAGCATTCATTCTTCAAATACTTTTAAGAGTTGCGTCAGCGTTGCGTTAGCCTCACTAATTTGATAATTCAGCTTAAAAAATCATTAAAAATAGTTGAAGTAAGATTGCGAAAAGAAATGTCGGGAAAAGTTTGTAAAATACAAAAATTAAAGTAAAAACAATTGGATAGAAGTAGGATAAAATAAAGAGAAATACCAAAGAACGAGTCCAGATTTCTACGATATACATGGAAAAATTATATTGTCACAGGTAAAGTAGGTACCAATTTAAAACGTAAATTTTGTAGAATTCCAAAGTCCAGTGGATAATCTAAACCTTCGCAACATCCGACGCAAATGCTCTCGAAAAAACTATTTTTCTCTGGATTTAAAAGGAAAAAGGTTGCATAATTCTTTTATCAAGTCAATACTGAATTTCTTAATACAAATCATCATCAAATGAGGAGATCAGATACATTGATACACTCAGAAAAATTTCTTACCTAATAGAGACCCCTGAGGAACACCATACAGTAACAACAATTTCGAAATATTTTTATCGATTATATTCTATTTATGTCGTTTAACAATCACAAGCAGCATACACGAAAACGATGAGAATCTGAATACATTAACATCAGTATTGTTGATTTTCGCACAAATTGTCACTAATTTTTTTAAATATTTCTTTTGATATTCATTAATTCTACGTTGAAAATCTTTTACAATTCAGTACAAACTAATTTGCAAAGATTTTGTGTAGTTTTGAGATTTGGCAACGCAGCTTCTTAGAAAGTTATTCGAATACAATGAACACTACACGCTTTAATTTTGTGAGAAAAAAAGCTCAAAAAACTTAAATATTGATTAACAAATAGTAACATGCGACCCGAAAAATCCCAAGATATCAATTTTGAATCAATTCGGGAAATAAACGAAAAGAATGTTGCCACGATATTTTGAGTTTCAAAATTTTTAACCAAAAACAATCGTAGCCCATAATCCCGAAAGACTCAACCATATCGATTTTTAGTTAAAATGGGGCCATAAATACCAAAATTCGTCCGCTTTTGAATATGAAATTAATCAACCTTAATTTTAATGGAATATATTAAATATACGCGTAACGCATGATAATGATCAGATGTTTGGAAGTATATAGGTATATTTTAATGACGATCTTAATAGTGCGGAAATGGGAAAAGGAAAGCGCAGAGAATAAGAGTGCGAAACAGCAGAGTATTCAACCTGCGCTATATCACAAGTGTCAACCAACATTTAAGTTGGATAAGGTATAAAATATTACTATCAAAAAACCTTCAATTTTCGGTTTCTCTAATGTTTCAAAAAAAAAAAAAAGTTAATAGTTCTAGAAGTTTTCCACTTAGGACAGAATGTTCCTTACAGATATGTTTAAAAATTGGATGCCAGGATAGGAGAGATTCAATACAAGAAAGAAAAATAAAATTGCGGATCATATCTCTAAGAATAGACCGTAAGAGATACTCGTATACAAAAAAAAACTGGCTTCCTAACAAGGAATGCACTAAAAAAAGCATTAAATTTCTTAACTAATTCCTAAAGAAATCAAGAAAATTGTTCATAGTCGTGAAGTTATATGAGTTCAAAATCACCCCCCCCCCCCCTCCTCTTAAAGTTTCTTTCGTGTCGTCTGTTTTATGAAAAGTTTAAGGTTCATCTAAAGAGATATTTTATGACGTGTATCTATGTGGAGCTGCTGCATATATATATCTAAAGCAACTCTGGCTTGAAAGATATTCTTTTTGATGAATTAGTTTTCAAACTGTTAACTATGTTTACTATCCCATCTAAGATTTAAACTTTTTCAAAACGAAATTCCCGAAGCAGTTGTGCGAGTTTTTTAAAAACTTTGCATAAAAGTTTCACTCTTTCTTCTAGGGGACTTTCGAAAATTTTGAACTGCCCCAAAAGTTCAGAACATGTTATATTTGTATAATCTGAATTTTGTTGGAGTCAACGCTGCTCATAGCTGCTCCACCTTATTATTAGAGTTTGCGCTGAAATAGCCGCTCTTCAGGAGTCAACGCTGCTCATAGCTGCTCCACCTTATTATTAGAGTTTGCGCTGACATATCCGCTCATTGGATTCAACGCTGTTCTTAGCGGCTCCCAAAGATTCAGCATTGGATTTACAGCGATCAGTGTACGTTTATTTTGTAGAAAGTACCACATGGCGACCGTGACTAATCATCAATAAACTGGTATCACATGCCGTGACGTAAGAAGCTGCAACTTCAAGAGGGCTCCAAGAAACCAACCGAAATCAAAGATCAATCACATTCTAAGGAAAAATAGTTCTACCACATGGAAAAACAGATAATAGACGAGGCCTTGAGCAAGTTATTTAAACTGGCAGGAACAATACCCAAAGTTTCGGAGAGTGAAGTGGAAAAATTAACGTTGTTAGTACTGCCTATCCCCAGATACATCCCACAACCAATTAACCAGCATACTGATGAGTTTCAAGGTACTGGACCAAGAAAATTGACTTTGGAAGAGTACAGAAAAAAGCAACAAAGCCGCGTACAGCAGCCAGAAAAAAGAAAAAGAAATAAATTCAAACGGGATCTCACCTATTATATACTCCGAGCGGAGACTTCATCAACAGACGAAGAAAAACAGCACTTCCTGAAACTCGTGTCAATCACCAAAAAACAATTAAATATAATAATAGAAAATAGTTACATATAAATAGAATTAATCAGATTAGAATTAAAAAAGTATAAGATATAAATAATGTTCATGCAGAAGTAAAAAAAAAAAAATTTTTTTTTAATTTTACACATAATTCTTTTTCCTTCTTATAAAATATTTTTCTCTCCTGCACCAGGATAATGGGTAAAACACAGTCGAAAAATTCCGATAATAACGGACAGATAATAAACAACGTTAGTATGGAAGACACAGTTGCTGTAAAAAACGAAGAAATAATAATCCTTCTAGGAATAATTGTTTCACTTAAGGTTGCCGAATTTGCATACAAACTGTATAGAAATCATAGGCGAGGACTTAGAAAATAATACCTAAATACACCAGCACAACTTACGGTCTAAATAAGTGTCTAAAAAATGGACAAGTTAAAAAAAATAAAAACAGAATTAGAAAATATTATAAGTAATTTCGAGAAAGTAAATGCCGCCCTTATACAGAGAAAACATTAAAAGAAAAAGAAGAAACGATAAATGGTCTTCTTGTAGAAGCAAAGAAATGCGTTAACGTGACCACGGATGCAGAAACAGCGCTGAAACTCAAACAAGAGTATTTGGAAACGAAAAAGCTAATAGA
The DNA here is from genome assembly GCA_963930735.1 of Dioctria linearis. Lineage (NCBI taxonomy): Eukaryota > Metazoa > Arthropoda > Insecta > Diptera > Asilidae > Dioctria > Dioctria linearis. Next base: position 106,825,659 of record OZ005744.1, on the reverse strand, counting down.
TAATATTACAGAATTAATAAATAACCAGAGGCAAAGCTCTAAAATGGGGTTCGATATGAGAACGGCGACTTCCCTCGTACAATATTACAATGGAACCCACGAAGATACGGAATCATTCATTAAATCTATACAGTTGCTTGATGAATTAACACCTGCCGACCAAAAAAACACAATGATCAAGTTTGTAAAAACACGCATTACCGGGAAAGCTAAGTACACAATCACAAGCGATATAAATACAGTTGCTCAGATAAAAAGCAAACTTAAACAGAAATTCTCGACAAAATTATCGTCCGATGCACTACTAACGCAGCTGAAAGCATGCAAGCAAAACAGCAAAAAGTTAGAAGATTTTGCAAGCCAAATAAAAGATCAGGCAATTAACTAGGGCATTTATTGCAGAAAATGTTGCAACAGGGGAAGCAGCAGAAAAATTAGCAGAAAAATTCGCGATGTCGTCTTTTAAAGACAATCTGGCTAACCCGGAAACATCACTAATAGTGAAAGCAAGTAGCGCAAATAATCTCTCGGAAATAACAGCAAAGGCAATGACAGCAGACAAACCGCAACTAAATAATGTGCTGCATTTCAATACAGGGCATCAAAGAAAGTATAACAGAAATACCTACAATAACGCAAGAAACTTCCAACCGAATCCCAGGGGTTATAATAACAAAGCGTGGCGCAATAACAACGGAAACAGAAACAACTGGCCACAGCCATCAAATCAAGTCTGGCGACAAAATACGAATGCAGCCCAAAACCAGGGTAACCACAATTATAATCATTATAGAAACAGACCAAATGCTCAAATCAGCAGAGGAATTTATCACTGCGAATCGGGGGAATACCAAGACCCTCAGCCAGATTCAGAAACAATCAGGTTGGGGGAAACAACTCAAGCACACCAAGAATACACCAATTAAACCTCTCCTTAGCAAACTTCATCACAGCATATGTGGCATGTGTGGCAAAATATGTACGTTCATCATAGACACAGGAGCAGATATCTCTATATTCAAAAGAGAAAAAATTAGCAAAGACCAGCAATATTATCCAAAACATACATGCCTAATAAAAGGAATAACTGACGCAAAGAAACAGTCAATCGGAGCAACCTACACAAAAATTCAGTTCAACGAGCAATTCTCAGTAGAGCATCTATTCCAAATGGTAGACAATTACTTCGCCATACAACCGATATTGGGACTAAATTTCCTTACAAAGTTCAAGGCTAATATCGACTACGATCCATGGACACTCTCCATTAGCACAAATAACGAATCGGTAGGACCCACCCCAAACTCAGTCTCCATACCCCCAAGATGCGAGATTGTCCGAAGCGTAGAAATATCGCAAACAGGCACGTCTAATGACTTAGTGGTTCAAAATGAAGAAATCCATTCAGGAATCTTCATATCAGGAACAATAGTATCACGAAACAACCCCCTAGTAAGAATTTTAAACATCACAGATGAAACCATAACATTAAAAAAACCTATAATTAAAGCGGCACCTTTAAACCACTTCCATATTATCGACACAATACTAAAAACATCTGATAGAGCTAGCAAAGTGATGTCATAATTAAATCTGAACAGCATCCTAAATTATGCCAGACCACAGTGCGAAAATGCATGTCGACAATACCAAGACATATTTGCTCTAGATAATGAACCACTAACGATAAATAATTTTTACAAACAAAAAATAGAGCTTTCCGATAATAGACCAGTGTATACTAAAAACTACCGATTACCAGATGCTCATAAATATGAAATTAATCGGCAAGTAGAAAAAATGCTGACAGATAGAGTTATAGAAAATTCGGTTTCACAATTTAACTCCCCCATACTACTCGTGCCCAAAAAGTTCACAAACGAGGAGAAAAAGTGGCGATTGGTAGTTGATTTTTCGAAATTTAAATAAAAAAGTCCTTGCTGACAAGTTCCCACTTCCTCGGTTAGAAGATATACTGGACCAAATGGGTCGGGCTAAATACTTCTATACATTAGATCTCATGTCAGGGTTTCATTAAATACCGCTAGATGAACACTCTAGGAAACTCACCGCTTTTTCTACCAACCAAGGCCACTACCAATATACTCGACTTCCCTTCGGACTTAATATAAGTCCAAATAGTTTTCAGAGAATAGTGGCCATTGCTATGGCCGGACTAACCCCAGAAGTACCCTTCCTGTATATCGACGATATAATGGTAGTAGGGTGTTCTCAAGCGCACCGTCTCAAAAATCTAATAGCAGTATTCAAAAGACTCAGGGAGAGAAATCTCAAACTCAATCCTGAGAAATGCAAATTTTTCCAAACTGAGGTCATGAACCTGGGTCACCAAATATCTGCGCAAGGCATCAAACCAGATAGCTCGAAATACAAGGCCATCAAAAATTACCCAGTCCCAAAGAACACGGACGACGTTCGACGCTTCGTCGCATTTTGTAATTATTACAGGCGTTTCGTTCCTAACTTTGCGAGCATCGCACTACCATTGTACAAATTGCTCCGTAAGAATACTAAATTTGACTGGTCACTGGTGACCCACAAAACGCATTAGAAACTCTAATACATATACTAATATCCCCAGCAATATTACAACATCCTTATTTTAAAAAACCATTCATAATTTCAACGGATGCATCAAAAGATGCGTGCGGGGCAATATTGGCACAGAACATTGATGGAAAAGAGCTCCCGGTGGCATATGTCAGCAAAACGTTCACATAAAGGAATAAATCGACAACAGAAAAGGAACTAGCAGCCATACATTGGGCAATAACATATTTCAAGCCCTACGCTTACGGTAGAAAATTCTTGGTACGAACAGACCACCGACCACTTGCATATTTATTTGGGATGAAAAATCCTTCGTCCAAACTAACACGAATGAGATTGGACCTAGAGGAATTTGATTTTAAAATACACTACGTTAGAGGAAAGGAAAACGTCGGACCAGACGCACTATCTAGAATAAAAATATATATAAACGACCTAAAAGATATTAGTATTCTGCAAATACAAACACGTGCAATGAAAAATCAGATAAAACAAGACACAACGGTGACTCAAATTATAAATAACCCAATAACTGCCCAGCCTGATCAACTGCGTATGTTAGAGGCAATTTCACCAACCGAAGTGGAAGATTTACCCGAAATACAATTTAAAAATCACAACTCAAAAAAGGAAAAGATGGAAATAAATATAGTGCACAACAATAATAAATTATATAAGCAGTACATAGAGATAAAACGAAACCAATCAGTAGAACCAGCATTAGAGCATGTATTCGAAATCTTGGAAGATGATTATACTAAACAATTTCAGACCAAGACTCTGAAACATTCTGCAGAAAGTTAAATATTTAATTTAATTAATATAACCGCACTTAAAAGCCTAGGTAACAGAGTATTGAGAAACGTAAAAATAAAAATATTCAAACCGCAAAGGTACATAACAAATAAAGGAGAAATACAGGAAATATTGAATAATTTCCACTCAACACCTACCGGAGGACATCTAGGACAATCAAGAGTGTACAATAAACTAAATAATATGTATAGATGGAATAAGATGAGAAAAACTATAGCAAAATACATACATAATTGCGAACTGTGTGCGCAAAACAAACACCAAAAGCATAACAAAGAAGCCATGCAGATTACAACAACACCAGTAAAAACGTTTGACATAGTATCCATAGACACAGTCGGACCATTTACTAAAACATCAAACGGTAATAGGTACGCAGTAACAATGTAATGCGACTTAAGTAAATATATCATAATAATCCCCACAAAAGACAAAGAAGCAAATAGCATCGCCCAAGCAATAACTAACGGATTTGTACTAACCTACGGACCAATGAACAAAATCAAGACGGATCTCGGAACAGAGTACAAAAATCAAATTTTTTCTGAAATTTGTACTATCCTGAAAATTAAACAGCTTTTTGCAACAGCCGCGCATCCAGAGGCAATAGGAGCTCTGGAAAGAAACCACAAATGTCTGAATGAATACCTGAGGTGCTTTGTGAACGACAACAGAGACAATTGGGATACATGGATACCCTACTATACATTTTGTTACAATACCACCCCAAACACCGTGCTTGGATACACGCCTTTCGAATTAGTATTCGCTAAAACAGTTAGTATACCATCGGAACTAATTATCAATAAACCAGAGCCCAACTATAACTATGATCTATACAGCAAAGAAATGAAATTCAGGCTACAAAAAACCTTGAGTAAGGCGAAACAATATTTATAGTCCTCAAAAGAACAAAGAAAACAAGCTAACGACATTAATGTTAACCCATTATCGCTAAAAGTAGGCGACAAAGTATTACTTCAATTACGAAATAGAAAAAAACGAGACCCATTGTACAACGGACCCTACACTATAACAAAAATTGATAATGTAAATTGTAATATAAAAGACATTAACGGAAAAATAAGTAAGGTACATAAAAATAGACTAAGGAAAATATAGGAACATAACTAGGTACAGTGAAATAAGCAAACATGCATATAAAATAAAATTACTAGCTAATAAAGTTATAATACTTTACCCAAAAAAAAAAAAAAAAAAAAAAAAAAACCAAAAAAAAAAACTTTGACCATTCATATTTTTTTTTCAGTCATTGTAAGTAAAGTATAGCATAGACCATAGATAATAAAACAATAGGCTAATATAGCAATATGCTAATATACCAATATATTAATATACGCTAATATAACTAGAAGAAATTAGTACTTAAGGGGTTGACTTTATTACATGACAATACATATGTAAAACAAAGATGCATAACATTTTTTTTTGTTTTAAAAAAAAAAATTTTTTTAAAGGGGAAAGGTGTAATACGCACGAAAATACCCCAAAAGCACAACCATAGAAGTTGCATAAATTTCCATAATCGCGGTGAGAAAGCAAGTTCAATTACACATGTATGTAGGTAGCATAATGAGCAATCACTACCTGCCTCAAGTGAGGTCAGCGACTTGCATATGCATAAGCTCAAACGTGAATTGACTCACCGACCTACTTAACTGCCTTCTGCATGTAAAAGCTAAAACAAACAAAAGACGATGATAAACTGACTTCTGTTTGTTTTAGCTCAAATTGCAAAGTAGCGGCAAGTTATGAATGAAATCGAAAAGGTGGAAAAGTGCAACGCAAGCTTTTTTTATAGAATCGTAATTAATCGATGTCAATTGGTTCTCATGCAATTATTGTAAAATAAGCATTTTGAGCATGGGAACCAACTTAGGTCAACCAGGTAATTTTAAAATATAAATAAGATAAGAAAGGGTAAATAAAGTCACTTGCTATTTGACATTAGTAAAGTATACGGAGTGTTTTATTCTGCTCAAAATAGTAGACATTGGAGTCAACGCTGCTCATAGCTGCTCACACTTATTATTAGAGTTTGCGCTGACATAGCCGCTCATTGGAGTCAACACTGTTCTTAGCGGCTCCCAAAGATTCAGCATTGGATTTACAGCGATTAGTGTACGCGTATTGTGTAACAGGTACCACAGACTTATAACTATGGACTGAGCAATTTGCTATTTCATGAGGCACAAATATTGTGTTTCTGTATATCACGGTTAGAGCACCCTTTAAAAGGTTTAGTACATAAACAACATGCAAAACAAAACCAATCAGATAAATATTTACAACCGAAAATCGAATTGAATTAAAGAATATACTTTCTTTGTGTCCAAGTGATATTTTAATCGCTTATAAGGAATTAAACTCATTCCGACTTTAATTTTCAAACGATATTCTTACTTGAATTCTTCGTAAGGGCCGTAAGGGAGACGGAGTACGATAAGCACTATATTTACCTTATCTTCCTGCGGGGATTGCATCCGTAGCCAACATAGAAACATGAAATGGCATAAGAAAACGTTCAGTAAGCAATATTTTGTGTTGGCAGCTCCAACTCTTCCATAGGGCGAAAGAGAAAACTGTAAAACTTGTGCCATTCTTTCCTATAGGAAAATGGCAATACGCTCAATCCATTGTTATATGTCAGTGGATAACACATAGACTCGGCTGCAATAAGCACTTAAGTTAACAGAGAAAAAGGTTTACTAAAATTTTACAGGAAAGTTTTCTTTGTTTATGGATGTTTAACAGATATGTGGAAAAAATAAAATGGATTTAAAGCGTTAAAATGGAAGCAAATAATTGTGCTTAATCCCAACTTGCTGTGGACGAAAAGAGAAATTCTTCTGTTAAATTGTTAGTTTTGCGTCTAAAATAAAGTCAAGCGCTTTTTAATTTCAAGCATTTTTAATAAAGACAAATGGCTGAAAATATTCCCATTCACGGAGAATGCTGTCCTGCTTAAAAAGTATAACTCACCGAAAGCATGCTGGCCTCTGTGAAAATTTATTACTTTTTTGGAATTACACATAAACAATGATTTATCTAAACTAAAAACTGTTCAGATTTAATATACTATGTGACGGCTTTAAGTGTATTGTGTGTTTATGTTGTCATATGCATTTGTGTGCGCGCCAATATAAGCAGGACCTAAATACTTGAGAGAAAGTTTAGTACCTTGACAACGGTTATGACTTCTGGGGATTGATAAAGTAAGTGCGATATGGTTCTCTTTAATGCAGTCTTAATATGACAACATGCAACAAACATTGAGATGAAAAACCACCAGAAGACTGAAAGATATATTCCAGATGATTCGAAAGCAACTTATCAAAAATTCTTGTATTTAGGACACATTCCTTTCAGAAGGACGTGACGTCAAAAATAAGAAGATGCTAATTGTGCGCGGTAAACTTTATATAAGCCAGAATATGATGCGCAAATTCTCCGCGTATCTTCGTGCATGCGGAACATTTGGTGGTTGAATCACAGTCATCAACACACCTTCAGAAATTTCTTAGTTGGGATTGGGATGGGGATACAATGGATGCGGAGAGGATCTTGGATTCCTTTGTCACTGTGCTTCTTTATTAGGAAAGCGTCACCAATTCCTTGGCTCACACCTTCTGGAGGAACTGCATGAAGCCGGTTGAGGGCCAATATTGAACTTTGTAAGATCGTCCGGTTTAGAGCTATGAGTAACTGCATATAAGTCTAGCCAATAGGCCATATTGTGACCTACATTCCTGCGTCCACTGCCTTAACCTCTCTTCAACCCCTCCATCTAAAGGGGGCGTAGTTCACATGGACAAAAAACAGCATCCGGTTGGACCTATGAGCAACTCTTAACAAGACTAGAGGGTGAACAATGGACCTTGTTGTAGTCTAGGTTCCTGGGTACCCTTCGGAGCCTCAACCTCTCTTCCATCCATCTATCCAAAGGGGGCGTAGATAACTTGGACAAAAGTTGTCCCACTACTCAGTAAAGAGAACAGCGTGTCTTTCAGCTTACATAATTTATTCGGAGAAGAATCCAACGACGGCTAAACTTATCCACGGTAGACGTACATTTTCCCAGGACTTAGAAAATTAGTTAGCCATGTCATTAATCTAGACTAGATGCCGAAATTTCTAAGCCAGCAAACATGTTATTACAAACTTGGGAATTGAATGAATTCTACGTCACCCAATTATATCACAATCATCAATTGCAGAAGAAGATGGATCTGGAAAAAGTGGACCAAGAGATGCTTTTGGACGTATAAAAATTAGCAGAAGAAATTATATATGCCGAGATCTAGTTAAACAATAATGCTAAACAAGAAAATCGTGATGTGTTTGTAACTATCCTGCATGAAATGACCTGTGTGAGATGATTACGAAATGAATCACTTGTGCTATATTTAAGTTTATATATGTCGTAGACATTTGACGTAACTCAGCATTTCATGAAAAGTCTAGACACTTCATGGAGAGTAGGCAGATAGTGTACCGGTTTTGACTTAGCCACTTTTTACATTATGTGGCTGAAATTTTTAGACAATTCATGAAATGTTAAAAGCGTTTCCGCCGATACTGTAATACCACCCTATATAACCAAATACTAGTAGTGGAAGAAGGGCGGTGGAGGGGAGGTCGCACCCAGGCCTGTGACACACACACCCACACACCACACATACACACGCGCGGCGCGTGTATGTGTGTGTATGTGTGGTGTGTGGGTGTGTGTGTCGTTTTGGGCTCAAAACTGACTTATAACTGAGATCTATAAATAATACGAGAACGCCGATACAAAATAATGTCTCTCCCTATCGATATCATTTTGAAAATTATCCAAATATACAGTTAAAATCAAAACTTTTGCTTAGCGACACTACCAACGATTTGTCCGATTTTACGCATTTACGAACATAACCTTAATTTTTTTCAGAAAATTAGTATGTAAAAGATTTCAGCTCGTTGGATGAAAGCCTTTTTGCATTTTTGGGTCTATAGTATAATAACACAACAATAACTATAACAGTTACATGCGTGGAATTTGAATTTGGCATGTATATACGTAACATCGATGACATTGGCATAGACCTGCAAAAACTTTCGCAGGAAAGCTTACGAGGCTAAACAAAAGCAGGGGAAATATCACAAGAGTTATAGAACTATAACAGTCCTAGGGCTTTCGAAAAAGCTTTAGAGTTTTTCGAAGGCATTTGTAGCATTCAAATATGTTTTGGATATATTCCGATTCACGGAAAGATCAAGCATAAGAGTCGTTATGGGACACTTCCAACGATGTCGTTATTACCGCTTTGAACAAAAATTCGCTCATTTGGTAGTAAGCTCTAGAAATGGTCTGATTTTGTTCCTGACCGAGGTGTAGGCGGAGAGAATAAATTGGACTTTCCCGGATTTTTTCTTTAATCAATTTTAGCCCGCCCGCGCCGCTGCGTAGTAATCTGCAGAATGAGTGCCAGCTATATTTACATTCTTCAAATTAAAAAGAAATATGAAATAATATCAAACGCCCACCTTCATTATTGCCTTCACAATCGGAAAAGGTATAATTCTCACGACGTACAAAAACAAAATCTTCATCAGACTCATGCCCGTCATCGCTCCCAATCTTGGACACGTCTTCGGGAATATCTTGCAAAGCTGCAAGGGTTTGTTCTGGCGTCAAACCCTGAACCATGTTCAAAAATAATTGCCGTACTCGCAGTTCACGTTACACGCACAAAAAATGACCTTCAATGAGTGATTACACACAGAAACCAGCACCAAATTTTATCCCGAATAACTAACAAAATTACTTTCTCCCGAGTAACACACATGTAGCTTATCACGAATCGAAACACCTAATGAGAAAAGTATTATTATTATTAGTAGTTAGTTGGGCAAATAAGATAACATTTTTATATTTGCTATGAAAAGTCATGGCCTACGCTGCGGGGCGATATAATTTTAAATATAATTTTGCAAATAAATTTATTTACTACGCAAGTACTAAAATAACAAGGAGTCAATATGATTCCTTTGGGCATTAAAGGTAAATCAGAATAATTTAAAGCTTATTATTCGACGATTTTCATTCTATTAGGCTTCTAAAATGAATAAAAGTCACTAGAGGGATTTTCGCAAAACCTATTAAAAAGGAAGTAACATGAAAAAGTTCATGCGCGAGGAGTCAAAATGACTCGGGCATTCTAGTGTTAAAAGGACTTTCAAAGAACTTCTTCCCGCTGGATCAAGAAATTCAAGAAATTCAATGTGGTATTAGCAAAACTAACTCTACTTCTTGTCGAATTTTCTGTTTCTGGGAAACGTTGTGGTCCAAACTACATCTGGTGCACCCAAATTATGAACATTTTTTTGTAAAAGTTCCTAAGAAGAAATAATCTATGGCCACAAAAATATTTAGCGATCCAAGAAACCGAATTGATCCGCTTTTTTTGGGCAAATATTGACCACCACTGCCGCATAAAAGTGAAAGTGAAGAAAAATATTGAAGAAAATTAGCAAGGAACATTTTTTTTTTTAAGTAAAAGCATCTTTCCGATGTGGATTGCTTTTCCATAAAGTTAGTGCAAGATTTAGTTAGGAGTGGCAACTAAAAACGGTCGACATTTCGTTGTACTGTTTACTAATTATCTTTTCAAATACTGTTTGGATTATGACGCAATAAATATGGGATGCTTTACGTATTAAAAATCAGGGATTCAGTGTAGATATTTCTGTTTAAATTCATATCATCGGAATGTCGGCGTTTTTAAGCCTCCAAATTTCGATATTGTAATCTGGGGGGGGCACCCCGTAATCCCACCCTAGATATGCTTCCGTTCCCATATAATTTATCTAAAAGCTCCTGTAATTTCTTCTCGACTTGTGTCATTTCAGTTTACGCGACATTTTTCAGGAACCTACCCACGCGTAAATCGAGGGATCACTATATAGGACTTAATTTCTTAGCATAACGTGCCTACCCTGTAAACTGTCTGCAGAGAAAGGCAATACGTGACGATTTTATGAAGACGAAACTGCAAATTGCCTCTTATCTAGTGATAAAAATAATCATTCCAAAATCATAGACCATTTGGGCAGAACCTTGTACATCATTAACTCCATTGAATTGATGTTCGGTGTCTGAGATTAGTACTAGATTGATCCATTGGTAGTAATTGAACCCAGGTCCATAGAATCAAAAGCCATTTTTTTATCAACTTCACCACTAAATTCACAACTCTACGGGAAGTAATAATTATTAAAAAAATGTTAAAATTCACCGCATAGCTAATTTATTTAGTGATTTGAAACGATGTCGGTAATAATCATGGTAGTAGTAGTACGATTATAGTAAATGAAACTGATATCAACTCCATAACTAAAATCTGTAAAACTTCACGGTACGGTGCCAGTTAAGTTTTATTTAAAACTTCTTAGAAAACAAAAGAAAAAAAATAGAAAAATGAAAACTGTCTTGAACTTTACGAACTTTATTTAAGAAAAACTGATTTATAGAAAGAGTGAATAAAAACTGCCGATTCCAGCTCTCTCAAAATTATAATTTGTTACTTTAGGTTGATAAGAAGAATGCAAGCTAATCAAAATGGAACTCACAAAGCTGTGTAAAAGTTTGATTTGCTTTGTTTCCTGGGAAGGTACTGCGATACGTTTTATGGTGCCATGTTGCACCTGGAATTTATAATTATGGTTTTTCCGGTCACGTTGGAGTGTTGGTGTACTCGTACGTAAATCCCGTGACGTTGTGTCTGTGTGAAATCGATTGAAAATTAATTAAATTGAACAAAGTTCACAAAATGTATATGGGAAATCTCGAATTCCTTCCAACAAACCCTTCGTGTTGAATATTAAAAGTTCGTTCTTATAATATTATAGCAAAGTTGAAATTTAGTGCATAATTTAAATTCTTGTGAATTTAATATCTTTCATCCGCAATAACTTTCTATGGATCACAGCAGATTACATACAAACAAAGCAACTTTGATAGAAAACTAATTTTGGCTCACGTGAATGGTTTATTTTGTGCTTTTTTTTTCTACCACATCAGTAAGGGATTCATCGCTTTACCAAACTAAAGTTCCTCTGAAAAAGACTATCTAGAAAAACTCTCACTTGTTATGCGTTATGGGAGATATGAAATTGTTGTAGATAGGTGGATGGTGATGGGTAAATAATGATTTTATGCGGTGGTAGTTTTTCGATAAATAAGAACATTCATTTACCTTTCGATTGATCCCCAGGTACACAACAACTTTCCAGCTTAAGAGAAACTTCTTCAGGCACTTTATGCTGTTCAATATCCAGTACGAGGTAAATTTACACAACCATTAGAGATGGGGAAAAAACCCATCGACCGACGACCACGACGACGGACGTCGATGTTGATATATGAAGCATTATACTCGATGAGTTTATTTATTTGGAAGATGTTCTGCATAGGAAATAGATTAATTCTAATAGAAAATGGAAAGAATTTGTGCTGGGTGAAGACGTTGGTAGTAATTTTCGATCAATTTGAATTTTATTTTTAGAAAATTGAGTAAAAATTTTTCGGATTGATATCGGTGGTATTATCGTGTTCTTTAGTATTGGCTGGGTTCAATATTTTCCACTTTGCTCGATATATACTTGTGAACCTTCTAAAATTATAAGACTCAAATTAAAGCATTTGTGAAGAAACTACAAAGTAGTGAGTATACCAAAAAATACCTTATCAACTATAAGGGTGCATCTTTTGATTTAAAAATGTGCTGGAAATAAAATAATGAAAAATGGTTCGTGCATATAGAAGAACTCCTACCAAAAATGGGTACTTCAATCGGTATAAAACTCTGCTTGATATATAGAAGGCAGATGAGTTGGAGAAGCAAAGCACATTTTTCCACTGTTGCCTTGCGGGAAATTGAAGGGAGGAAACTTTTCGATGAAGTGGCAGGCAAAGCTCCAATACTTCCTTACGGAAAATGTACGGCTTTCCCTGAATATAATGAAGACAGTAATCTAGCTAATATGCTGCCGAACTGTACAGAAGCAGACAAAAAGGAAATCCTCAACCGCTTTTTCTTTTCGGCACTATTCAAGATCAGGCATCAGACTCTTGGTAAGTTCGTCCCTAACAAATATTGGTCAATCATGAGGAATATTATATACTTCTTGAGCTCGACAGGTTAAAAGCTAACCTATATGACTGATCCCTCATCTCCGTTGTCAAATCATTCAAAATTTCAGACAACCTGGTCATACTAAATGTCGTGTTAGAACAGAACTTACAACGCTAAACAACCCAGCAACTGCCTCGTTGCTTTGTTCAGTTGGAGCCACATAAGGTAGGGCAAACAAAATCGGTCAGCCTTATTGCCTTTCCGAGTTCTACACAGGTAATTAAAAAATATTAGCGAATACGAACCAAACGCATTGCACTAACTTGATATTTGAGAATGAAGCGACACAGGTAAGCGATGTTTACATCTAGTTTGAAGATTTTCATTGTAAACGCACTTCTCTTATTAACGATTTTCGTTAAGGTCGCTTTCCACACTTCGTCGAAAACATAGATGATACGCATAATCGAATATTTCGGCACATTTTAAATGAGAGTAGTCAAAAGCAGAGTGTGAAAAAAACTCTTCCAGTGGGGCTAGTCAGATAGAGCATAAGAAACCCTGGATATATTTCGTTAAGCTAAAAAGAATATGTCACTCGGCTCAATGAATTTTTTTCTGGTCAAGCAAAACCAACCAAAGTTCGACAATCACGGAGGGTTTTAAAGAAAATTATAGCATTTTGTCGATACTGAGTTAGATATGCACGGTTCTGTTTGCAGAACGTCTTAAGATCAATCCTGCATTGTACAGTATCTACCATTCAATTGCCAACGGTGTTGCAAAATATTCGAGAAATACGTCCACAGATACTGATTTTTCTATAATCTTCCAATACAGCGTTTAATTTTTATTTTTTTCGAAAGATGAAGGATAAAGTACATGTTTCGCATTTGAATAGACATCACCGACGTAGCGGTTACAGGTCATTTCTGAGCAGTCTTAAAGGTATTAGTGCTTCCAAGATAAGTTCCAGCGAATGCAAAAATGAATAGATCTTCACGGAGAGTTTTTTTAAAAATACATAAATTTAAAAAATCGGAATATTTTGTTCGTTTTATTGTCTATAGGGTAAGAATTTATACCAACCTTCGTATGTATACTCCGTGACACTTGATTACCCTTACCGGAGTTTTCTTCATTTCCTCTCTTATGTGTGCATGTATAAATTATGTGCCTGCTCAGGTTTTGATTCCGTAAATGTGGACGCTGGCGAATGGTCCTTTGCACAGTTTGTGGAATTCCTGAAGTTCCAACACTTGAAGCTGTAGTCCACGCTCTTCCGCTGAGTCGGATGTATCTCCCTGATCCCTCGTCTTTCCCTGTCTATCTTTTCCCTTTTCGCTCATTCTTATCACTATCGGGATCCTTCCGAAAGATATTAACTTTCCAAGGATCGCGATCTATTCTGCGTGTGATTGAATTTGTTGCATTAGTTTATTTCCTTAAACACAATAATCTTTAATTTCGCGTTGCGTTACCATCAACTCACAGCCCATCTTACTAAGATCGGATATTCTGGAATACACTTTATATATTTAGCAAAATTTTGCAAACTAAATCTTATTCAGCACTCATAACTTATTTCTAGTATTTATGGATATAACAAATGAACAACAATTAAGGAAGAATTCTTCGTAAAATATTAAATTAATATACCTCGTTTACGAAATAAAGTAAAAAATAGTAGAAGAAAATTTTCTCAAAATAATTTCTGAGAAAAATTAATGCAAAAATCGTAAATAAATATGGCACTGTTCTTCGGACAACAACTAATATGAGCCGAGGTGAAGTCCATTGTAAGCATTGTATCCATTCTCCTCAACTTTCATCATCACCCTATATTACAAAAGGTGCATTTGCTATCTTTTAATGGAAGATAATCGGTAAGAATTACGTCTTTTAAGTCAGGTATCATGTTCCAACCTGACAGTTTTTCATTGGATGATGATAATGGTGATGAAAACATATGGAATGCCAATGTGCGTATTTCAACTCTAGTAAGACCGCAGAAATGGTTTCCATTTCTTGCAAATAGTTTACCAGTTCCTCTATTCCTTTATTAAATACTGGCTTGCGACCTAAGTGAATTCATGGAATTTCGTTTATTGATGCAAGGTATCCGACACTTCATATATTTTTTTAGCAATTTGTATACTCATTTCATTATTCCTGCCAGAAATGACTGAGTTAGGTATTTGATTTCTGTTCTATTTTCTAACCTTAAACCTTTCTTTGGCATTTTCTGGGTCAATTGGTAGTTTAAAACATTAATTAGATAAATAGGGAATACTATACCACTTAACCATCAATTCCTCCT
>OZ005744.1:106770812-106805812 GCA_963930735.1 Dioctria linearis | reverse complement strand
TTATTCACATCATTAAATCTTAAATTATAAACTTTTTCTCTGTGCTTCATATCCAAAATTGACAACAATATATCTGAAGTTCTATTAATCCTATCTTGGAAGCGAAAGCGATCCAGAGCATATGTCTCCCATGGTCCTTTTCTGGGTTCATAATCAATCATATAAACTTGTGGAGCAGCAGTACTAAACTTAACCTTCATTATCACAACTAATTAAAACAACTATTTTCACATTATTCCCTTTTTATTATTCAACGGTTATAATAAATAATTGGATACAGATTAATATCATTCTGAATAAATTCAATTTTATATGATCGCCCGATTGGTCCTCTGTTAATCACCGAGAAATCTCCCTGGACATTTATTTTACTCAAAGTATCGTCCGAAATTGTGTTGTATCGTGAAGGAAGAAATAGTTGATAATTCTCGAAATCCAGAACCACACGAGCTCCAAATGTAGTTGTACACCTTCTCGCTCCAAGTATCTTGTACTCTTTATCCAACTCCATTTGGCACGTCTTCAGGGACGGTTGGTACTGCTCCAACTTCTTTAGTTCATCCGTTGCGTTTGACATTATTATTATTTTCTCCTTGCTTCCTATTTGTTTGAACTCCGGAATGAAACTGATAGTGAATCTGATTCAGCTCCTTAATTTATAGCCAATCTTTCAAAACAAGTTTAATCCTGGTGTAACCAATCCGCGCAGCTGAATAAAGTCATCCTCATGTAATTTCATATCACCCCACTTCCTGTTTACAAATTCGCATTTAAGCTGAATAAGTCATGCACACCTGTGTAAGCAAATTTAATCGAATGAGCCATCCTCACGTAATTTTATATCACTTCATCATCGAGGTCTTCACTATTGAACTTGAAGCATTATCAACTTTTTCCGACCTTCTTGATACTCGTACAACACCATTTCGAGGAGATAAATACCAAATACCATACATCAAAACTTTTAACTTAATACATAACTTACAGTACCTACTCTAAACCCCTACTACGATCTTCACTATGGACACTTTCAGCCTAGGCTAACAAGGAACTCTAGAAAGATTTCGTGTGGCAACACTGGTCATGCCATTACACCTTATCACCAAAAATTTGATGAGAAGTCTTTTACTGTACCCATACAACTTTCACTACTCATCTAAGCAAACATATCATACTATATTAGTATCACCTCACATTGATATCATAGGTCATCAAAGTTTTAAATTTAACCCACCCAAAAAGAAATTTTATTGAAAATAAAAAAAACAATTTTTTCATAAAACTTAAGACTTTGCAATACACACATCCCTACATCGAAAATTTTCTGATAAGACTATAATTTCCATTACTTCATGTTTCTTAACATGCCAAGCAGCCGTGATCTATTTTTAGATATCGAATATCATAGCATGATCACTCTTGTTTATAAAAGATTTTTAATCCACAACTTACGTTATAGTTGCTGATGTTGCTTTTTTTTCAGCAAAAGACATTTTTCAATTATAAGTTCCACTACTCATGAATGATGGCTCCTAGCGGTTTGCTTGCGCTTTTATAGGAACACCTCGCTGTTTACTTTATACGAATTTGTTTACAGGAAGTGAAGTGGTATCAAATTACGTGAGGATGGCTCATTCGATTAAATTTGTTTACACAGGTGTGCATGACTCATTCAGCGAATTTGTTTACAGGAAGTGAAGTGATATCAAATTACGTGAGGATGGCTCATTCCATTAAATTTGTTTACACAGGTGTGCATGACTCATTCAGATTAAATGCGGATTTGTAAACAGGAAGTGAAATTTGTTTACACAGGTGTGCATGACTCATTCAGCGAATATGTTTACAGGAAGTGAAGTGATATCAAATTACGTGAGGATGGCTCATTCGATTAAATTTGTTTACACAGGTGTGCATGACTCATTCAGCTTAAATGCGAATTTGTAAACAGGAACTGGGGTGATATGAAATTACATGAGGATGACTTTATTCAGCTGCGCGGATTGGTTACAACAGGATTAAACTTGTTTTGAAAGATTGGCTATAAATTAAGGAGCTGAATCAGATTCACTATCAGTTTCATTCCGGAGTTCAAAAAAATAGGAAGCAAGGAGAAAATAATAATAATGTCAAACGCAATGGATGAACTAAAGAAGTTGGAGCAGTACCAACCGTCCCTGAAGACGTGCCAAATGGAGTTGGATAAAGAGTACAAGATTCTTGGAGCGAGAAGGTGTACAACTACATTTGGAGCTCGTGTGGTTCTGGATTTCGAGAATTATCAACTATTTTTTCCTTCACGATACAACACAATTTCGGACGATACTTTGAGTAAAATAAATGTCCAGGGAGATTTCTCGGTGATTAACAGAGGACCAATCGGGCGATCATATAAAATTGAATTTATTCAGAATGATATTAATCTGTATCCAATTATTTATTATAACCGTGGAATAATAAAAAGGGAATAATGTGAAAATAGTTGTTTTAATTAGTTGTGATAATGAAGGTTAAGTTTAGTACTGCTGCTCCACAGAAAAGGACCATGGGAGACATATGCTCTGGATCGCTTTCGCTTCCAAGATAGGATTAATAGAACTTCAGATATATTGTTGTCAATTTTGGATATGAAGCACAGAGAAAAAGTTTATAATTTAAGATTTAATGATGTGAATAAATAAAAAACAATTTTTCATACAACTAATGACTTTTCAATACGCACTCCTAGATACAAAAACCATTGTTTACTTTACTTGGCGGTATCAAATTACCAGCCACCTGTCCACCGAGGCTTTAATTTCCACTACTTCTGACAAGCAGCCGTGATCTAGTTTTAGATATCATTGTTGTTGTTGTTAATTTAATAACATGGTACTGAATATCGCCTTAGTATGACGTTGTGTGTGTGTATGTGTATGTGTGTGTGTGTGTGTGTGTGTGTGTGTGTGTGTGTGTGTGTGTGTGTGTGTGTGTGTGTGTGTGTGTGTGTGTGTGTGTGTGTGTGTGTGTGTGTGTGTGTGTGTGTGTGTGTGTGTGTGTGTGTGTGTGTGTGTGTGTGTGTGTGTGTGTGTGTGTGTGTGTGTGTGTGTGTGTGTGTGTGTGTGTGTGTGTGTGTGTGTGTGTGTGTGTGTGTGTGTGTGTGTGTGTGTGTGTGTGTGTGTGTGTGTGCGCGTGTGTGTGTGTGTGTGTGTGTGTGTGTGTGTGTGTGTGTGTGTGTGTGTGTGTGTGTGTGTGTGTGTGTGTGTGTGTGTGTGTGTGTGTGTGTGTGTGTGTGTGTGTGTGTGTGTGTGTGTGTGTGTGTGTGTGTGTGTGTGTGTGTGTGTGTGTGTGTGTGTGTGTGTGTGTGTGTGTGGGTGTGTGGGTGTGTGGGTGTGTGGGTGTGTGGGTGTGTGTATGTATGTATGTGTGTGTGTGTGTGTGTGTGTGTGTGTGTGTGTGTGTGTGTGTGTGTGTGTGTGTGTGTGTGTGTGTGTGTGTGTGTGTGTGTGTGTGTGTGTGTGTGTGTGTGTGTGTGTGTGTGTGTGTGTGTGTGTGTGCGTGTGTGTGTGTGTGTGTGTGTGTGTGTGTGTGTGTGTGTGTGTGTGTGTGTGAGAGAGAGAGAGAGAGAGTGGGTCAATGACATCAGAGTCAGGGTCAAGGGTCAAAGGTCAAGGGTCAAAGGTCAATGAACTCAGGGTCGGTGACGTATCGGCCTGAAGACGGACATATCCAAGTCAACATACCTGCCAGTACCCAGACACAGGAGGGGGCACCTCAAGGTCAAATTGTAGCCTCCAAGACCAGATCAAACTTAACCAGCGTACCCAGACACAGGAGGGGGCACCTCAAGGTCAAATTGTAGCCTCCAAGACCAGATCAAACTTAACCAGCAACCTCCACTTTATCCCCTGGTCAGCCAGACGGTAGGAAGGAATTCCCCCAGGCAGGCCCTGTGACGTAGACCACTAGACGGAATCCCCCAGGGGCCCAGAGCCTCGGTCCAGAGCCATCAAAATAGTTGGATTCTACCTTGCACTTTTTGTATGGAAAAAGTGGTCCAGAATGAACATAGCGTAACTACTGGTATCGACTGATATAGAATTCTTATTAACAAATCACATTATTTCGGGAGCTGACTGAAATAATAATTGCTAATATACATTTTATTTTGGGAGTTGACTAAAATAAAATTTCTTACTTCGGGAGATGACTGAAGTTAAGATAACACTTTAAGCCGGGGGTTGACTGACTTAAAGAATATTATTTCGGGAGCTGACTGAAATAATCCATACTAACATTACACTTAATTTTTGCCCTTAGCAGAAATAAAGAATTGTTCTAATTAACGATTAAAACAAAGGGTCTGAACATGCAGCTTAAAGTCAACCATCTTAAGTGCCAAACTTAGATCGGTGAGTACCAGCCATTTGTAACATTTTATTATTAATTTATATATCTATTTTATAATAAATTTACTCATATATATATATCTACATACTATATACTTCGTGTGCATACTTATCAAATATAACAATTCAACTGACTCTATATTTATTTTATAAATATATTGCCTTCTTTGCGATCATATATTGCAATCTTTTGGCAATAAATGTTTTCTCTGACCCAAAACTTATATATTGAGCTTTATCCCAATACAGCTATTCTTGGAAATTGTGTATTACAAATCTATGTCAATAAATGTGTTTTCTAGTGTGTGTGGATCTCTGACCTAATTCC
Organism: Dioctria linearis; assembly: GCA_963930735.1. Lineage (NCBI taxonomy): Eukaryota > Metazoa > Arthropoda > Insecta > Diptera > Asilidae > Dioctria > Dioctria linearis. The sequence goes on along the minus strand of OZ005744.1, from coordinate 106,801,096 downwards.
TTATATACATAATCTTATCTTACTATAATTAGTGGGCAACATTAAAAAATAAGTGTCAGTTGATTGAACGTGAAAAGAGGTGGACAGTATTTTTGGTTATAAGAGGATATACCACTGATATTAATCCATAATTATCAGCGCATTCATTGCAGTCTTCAGTAAATTGAATTTTGCGTGTACGTTCTAACTACGGGCAGTACATTTTATTGTCCTTCGAGCCGGATCTAAGGTCTGTGTTTTATCTTATCAATTTTTTAATTATGTCTGCACTTCAAAAACTTTTGGGCAACCAAGCTACCTTTGCAATAATCTTCGAGAAGTCGTTCAATAACTACACCAAAACTGATGTAGAAAAACGAACGAAAGGTGTTATTTCTGAGCGATTAACCGCTCTAAGGGAAATTTGGTCAGATTATAAGAAAGATCACCATACAATTATCCAAGCCACGCAGGCTTTGGAAGATAGTGAGCTTCAAAAGTATGATTATTTCGCAAACGATCAATTTTCGAAGATGGAAAATCTATACTTTACCTTTCGAGGTATTCTTAGGGATGCATTAGATGCATTCGAAACAAAGGCTGAATCATGTTCAAAATCAGAACATGAAACTTCATCATCTCTGAGACTACCGAGCATAACAATCCCAAAATTCTAAGGTTCTTATGATTCCTGGAGACCTTTTCACGATTTATTCGATTCTCTGGTGCATTTAAATTCTGCGTTATCTCCGGTGCAGAAATTGCATTATTTGAAATCAAGTGTATCTGGAGAAGCAGAGCACTTATTGCGTCAATTTCCAATGACCAACTCGAGTTATGACAGCGCATGGAAGATATTGCTTGAAAGGTATGATAATAAGCGAGTTTTGGTAAATGCCCAATTGAAAGCACTCTTTAATCTACCTAAAGCAGATCATGAATCAGCCAAGGCTATCAAAACCTTGCTAGATAAGTCTTCCGAATGTATCTTCGAACTCGAAGCATTGCAAGTTTCCACTACGCAATGGGATGCAATTCTCATCTACATGGTGGTACAATGTTTACCAGCAGAAACACACCGTGCATGGGAACAAGAGGTCAATACTACTGAAGGACTTCCCACTTTCGAGTCCTTAAAAATATTTTTACAATCTAGATTTAGAATTTTAGAAGCCATAGTCGATACCAAACCGTCCCTAGCCAATCAAAATACTCTCAAAATACTCAAGTCCCGAGAGCATCCACCCATTTTACGTCTATATCCAAACATGTATCTTGTGCAAAGAGCAGCACCGTCTATTTAAATGTCCGAAATTCATAAAACTTGATGTAGACAATAAATTCAAATTTGTCACATCAATTGTGTAATAACTGCCTATCAGAAGGCCACAACACGAAAACTTGTACGAGTAAGTTTTCATGTCAGCGATGTGGAAGGAGGCATCCTTCTGTACTTCACAGGAATAATGTCACTCCAAGGGTCTCGACCCAATTCAAGCCAAGGGAGCAGCAATCAGAAGCTCAACCTTGTAATTCACCTTCCACATCCAATATCACTCTTCACACGCTTCACGCAAAAAACCAACGTACCAAACAAGCACTGCTTGCAACAGCACTGTTAAACGTTCCTACAAAAACGGGAAACATGTTGGTATTGAGAGCTTTGATAGATTCAGGCTCTCAAGTTTCACTTGTAACCCAAGCTGCCGCAAGTAAGCTGCAAGCATCCACTACAAACGTGGAAATTCAAATCACTGGCCTGGGAAAAACTGAAACTTCAAATTCCCAAAAACAAACTGCATTGAACATTTATCCTTATTCAAACACAACTAAGGCAACCACGGTCACTGCCCTTACAGTGGAAACATTCACGGACATTTTACCTCCTTCAACCATTCCAAACAAAGAATGGAGTCATATACATCAGCTACCACTTGCCGATCCGTTTTTCTTTAAACCGGGAAGAATTGACCTGCTTTTAGGAGCAGATGTGTACAGCGAAATTCTTTTGGAAGGTTTACAGAAAGGTCCTCCAGAAACACCAACTGCCCAAAACAGTGCCCCCGGATGGATACTTTTCGGAAACCTAAAAACATATCCACATTCTTAACAGCATCTGCATTAACAGCAAAGGCTCATTAAGACGACGACACTTCACTGGATAAACTTTTACGTCAGTTTTGGGAAACTGAAGAAGTTAATCCAGGAAGAAAGCTGTCTAAAGCAGATCAAGAATGTGAAGAGTTTTATCAAAAAACTCGTGTTCGTAACGCACATGTCCGTTACGAAGTTCGTCTGCCTTTCATCACAGAAAGTCCTAGCCTATGTGACTCTCGTGGTATGGCATTACTTAGGTTCTACAGCCTAGAACGGCAATTAGAACGAAATCCTGAACTCTATCAGGAATACAAAGCTAGCATTAATGAATACAAGACACTAGGTCACATGACAGTGGCTAACAAGATAGTAAGCAATGAACAAAGCTACTATCTTCCTCACCATGCTGTTATCAAAGATAGCACCACCACAAAGGCTCGCGTCATCTTTGATGCTTCGGCAAAAACGACTAATGGAACAAGTCTAAACGAACAGCTGCATACTGGTCCAGTACTGCAGCCTGATCTCTTCTCTATCATCCTCAGATGGAGAAAGTATAAATTCGCTATGTCGGCTGACATAGAAAAAATGTATAGAATAATAAAGGTTCAAGCTGCAGATCAAAACTATCAAAGAATAGTTTGGAGAAATAATCACAACGAGCCTATACAAGATTACAAATTAACCACCGTAACCTTTGGCACCACGCCAGCCCCATATCTCGCAATAGAAACGCTCAATCAGCTAGCCTTCGATGAAGAAGACAAATATCCTGAAGCTGCAAGGATAGTATTGCGAGACTTCTATGTTGATGACCTTCTTACAGGATCAGATACAATGGAAGAAGCATTCAAGATACAAGATCAACTACTCAATCTGTTATCTTTAGGAGGGTTTAACTTGAGAAGATGGGACAATAATTCCTCGGATCTACTATCAAGGATTCCCGAAACTTATAGAGAAGTTCAACTCCCTTTGCGACTAGCAAGCGATGAGTCTGTAAAAACTTTAGGCATTCATTGGTATCCAGGATCTGATTGCTTCACACTACAATAAAGAAAGAGACTCGATTGCCTCTCTACAAAGCGTTCTGTTGTCTCAGAAATCGCAACGCTTTTCGATCCACTTGGCTGGATATATCCTAGTGCTAAAATTTTTATGCAAGCCTTATGGCTCGCAGGATTTTCATGCGATGATCCAATACCGGCACACATTGATAAGCAGTGGCGGGAATTCAAAATAGAATTTCATTATATAGGTAATATCAAGATACCACGTTGGATACATACCACAAGTAACTTATCCACTTGTCAAATACATGGTTTCTCAGATGCCTCTAATCAAGCCTATTCTGCTGCTGTCTATATTAGAGTTGTTAATGAAGAAGGAACAGTTCAAGTTAACTTACTTATGGCAAAGTAAAAAAGTGGCGCCCGTCAAATCCGTTTCGCTTCCACGTCTCGAATTGTGTGGTGCAGTATTGTTAGCACGACACATAAATCGAATCAAAGTAGATCTACAATTTGAACAAGTTCTTACATTTGCTTGGACAGATTCTTCTATTGTATTAGCTTGGATACGTAGCCACCCAAACAAGTATAAAACATATGTGGCTAATAGAATTTCGGAAATTCAAGGCCTAATCAACATTAAAGCATGGCATGATGTAAGGTCTGTTGACAATCCAGGCGACTGCAATTCAAGAGGAGTTAAGTCTTCAACATTGATTGACCATCAATTATGGTGGCATGAACCTCATTGGTTGCAAGGTAGTGAAGAAAATTGGCCTAAAGCAAAACCAATTCTAGCTAATCGAGTGAGGATGATCAAAGACGAGCAATTCATCTAACAACAACTCATTCAAACATAAATGATTGTTCTTCGAGAAATTCTCAAGTTTTCCCAAACTACAACGTATATTCGCATATTGCAACAGGTTCATTCATAAATGCAGGAACGCATGTATAGAATTAACTCAAGAACAACAAATGGACCCAAAGATGCTTATTTCTACAGAACTGTCTCAAGCAAAAATTCGGCTCATTAAATTAGCACAGAAGACCTTTTTCAGTATTGAAATTCAATATTTACAAGCACAATGCACTTCCAGCTAAAAGCAAAATATTATCTCTTAATCATTTTTTAGATAAGGACGGGTTAATTCGTGCAGGAGGACGACCAAAAAATGCAAATATTCCTTATAATCGAAAACACCCAATACTCCTGCCAAAGGACAGCAAATTAACCATTTTAATCATTGAACACTTCCATACAAAAACGCCGCATGGAGGTCCGCAACTGGTATTATCCATGATTCGAAACGAATTTTGGATTCCACAAGGACGAAAAACTGTAAAACAAGTATTACACAAATGTATAACTTGCTTTAAACACTCCGCAACTGGCAAAAATCAGATTATGGGAAATCTACCCTCACCACGGGTCAATATTACTAGACCATTTCAACAAACTGGGTTAGACTATGCTGGTCCTTTCAATTTAAAAGTATCTAAAGTTCGAAATAATCGGGTATATAAAGGGTATATGTATATGCATTTTTATTTGTATGGCAACCAAAGCCATTCATATAGAAGCTGGGTCCGACTTATCTACAGAAGCCTTTATAGCAGCTTTTCACCGTTTCTCCAGCCGAAGGGGACTCAGCACAGATATCTTTTCAGATTGTGGCTCTAATTTCGTTGGAGCTGATAAAGTCCTACAAAGGGGATTTAGAACAGCCATACTGCAAGCTAACAAGCAGATGGCAGAATCACTAGCTCAAGAAGGGATATGTTGGCACTTTAACCCGCCTTCCGCAACTCATTTTGGAGGATTGTGGGAGGCTGGAGTTAAATCAATAAAATTCCATCTAAAGCGAATATTAGGGAATTCTTCATTGACATTTGAAGAATTCTCAACTCTTTTGACACAAACTGAAGCCTGTCTAAATTCCAGGCCTCTATGTCCTATCACAGAAGATCCAGACGATCTCAATGTTCTAACTCCAGGACATTTTTTAATTGGCTCTTCCGTATTACTTCCACCTGAACCTGTGATGGAAAACAATGTTTCATCTCTCACGAGGTGGAAACATCTTCAGCTGCTGCAACAGCAAATTTGGCGCAAATGGTCCAACGATTACTTAAATTCTCTACAAAATCGACCCAAATGGCAGACTCTAATTTTAAATCCGAAAATAGGAGATTTAGTTATAATCAAGGAGGCGAATGTGGTAGCATGCCGCTGGCTCTTAGGTAGAATAATTGAAGTTTATCCAGGTGCTGATAAATACGTTCGCGTAGTCAGTGTAAAAACAAAAAATGGAGTTATAAAAAGACCGATAGCAAAATTATGTATCTTGCCAATACAAGGAAGGTAAATTGAACCCAAACAAAAATTATTGTTCACAATCAAACAAACTACAACAACAACAAAAAAGACAATATATCTAATCATCATATAAAGTTGCATGTAATTATGTTCCGTTATTTCCAAATGAAAATATTCACTCCCATGCAACAATTTTCAAACTAAACCGTTACATTTAAAATGCAAAATTTTATTTCGATAATAAATAATTAATTTGAACTTTTCAAACAAATGAAACTATACTGTTATATTTCATACATCTAGCCATTTCTGTGCAAGAAACTCAGTCAGTTTTTTTTCGATTTGACCGTTACTTTTTGCTAAAACGTTTTGTATTGCAGCCAAACAATGCAAGGCAAGAACGAAAGAAAAGTACTGTTACGTTTGTATAAATTCAATTGCGAAATAAGATCTAGTATCAGTTGAATTTAAATAAGCATCATGAACACTCCAATTCACGTAAGTAGTTGCGAAATGGAATTGCCCATCACACCAGGACGAACCTGGGAGAAAGAGTTTGAGGAAGCGTGGAATTTTGAACGAGAGCTGGTAGAGAAGCCCTTCCCTCCCAAGCACAAATCGGAAGGAAACTCCACGGATGAAGATTGGGATCTGGACGAGGAAATTGCCATGTTACCACTATCTCCTAAACAAGATCCATTTGAGGAAGAGGAGGAAATTCAGTTTTTGACAAAGGAGCTCGACAAGTTGAAGCAGCGCTCAGCGATGTTGAGGGTTCGCCGACGTCTCGATAAACTGAAGATAAACACCAAGCCAGCACCGATCATAGTGATTGAGGACTCACCTGCTGCTTCCCTGACTCCGGATATGCAACCATCGAAAATTGAAGGGACAGTTGAAGACTTATCATACGCCGCTTCAATTTTAGAAAGGGAACAACCGGAGATAGAGGCCATTCAAGAATCATCAACCGACGCTCAACAGCCCATCTGTTTGACCCATCAAGTATCGGCCACAAAAATAGATGTCTTAAACGATCAAACGATACTATCATCAACTCTTCCTGATGAAACTGTCCTTATAACTATTATGGATAACCAGACAGGAATCAAAGAGGAGCATGAAGTATCTAGTGCCGCTTTAAAACGTTCAAAGAAACGAAACTGGCGATTTTCCGCGCTCGATGGTACTCGAGTCAAAGTAAAATTATTAGCAAATGGCGATATTAAAGTAATAAAATAACAACAATTATGTTTTCTGTATACATTTTTTTTGTCATTGGTTGGTTATTAATTCCTTTCCTTTCCTGAATTTTACATCAAAAGTTTCACGGAAGAAGGGGTGCAATTCTGTAAGAAAGACATTTACAGGTACCATATCATTCACTTCTTCATTTTGCTCAATCAAAGCATTCTGTAACTTCTGTTGTTTATAGGTTAACAGTTTCTTTTTTTTCTTGTTACACAATCAGTTTTAAAATTAATTACTTGAAAGACAATTCCAGTCTTTCAACGTGGGGCAGTATGTTCGAACCAAATTGATTCGAATATATTTTGATAAACATTAAAACTTCTGAAAAGAAAACATACTGAAAACAAAGCATGAAAAGTTTTATAAATGTAATCTAATTACAATGTTCCGTAAAAATAGGTACGACATATAACAAAAGCATGTGTTGTCATGTAACATACAATGCATGGCAAAAATACGATCAGATCAAGCAGATCAATTTGCAACTCTATCATCATTATAAGTACCATCGAACGGGAATTTCTTCTCTACGTGATAGAGATAACATTTTTTGCAAATATAATTCAACTTAGCACAGCAACATGCGTTGCTCTAAAAATTCTTGTTGCTACGCATTTTGGTTCGTTGCTATGCATATTATCGCTAGTACCATATGAGCACAGCTGCACTGCCAATTCTTGCAATCATGCGCCTCTGCTATTCCATCAGTGGTGTCGTGTGCAAGCAAGGGCTATAAAAACAACAAGCGGACTGATCTCGACCTTTTTTTGCACTTGGCATCGTTTGGGATAAGTTGACTAGGTAGGGACTAACATTTTATATCGGGTATCGACTGATATAGAATTCTTATTAACAAATCACATTATTTCGGGAGCTGGCTGAAATAATAATTGCTAATATACATTTTATTTTGGGAGTTGACTAAAATAAAATTTCTTACTTCGGGAGTTAACTGAAGTTAAGATAACACTTTAAGCCGGGAGTTGACTGACTTAAAGAATATTATTTCGGGAGCTGACTGAAATAATAATTACTAACATACATTTTATTTTGGGAGTTGACTAAAATAAAATATCTTACTTCGGGAGTTGACTGAAGTTAAGATAACACTTTAAGCCGAGAGTTGACTGACTTAAAGAATATTATTTTGGGAGCTGACTGAAATAATCCATACTAACATTAACACTTTATTTTTGCCCTTACCAGAAATAAAGAATTGTTCTAATTAACGATTAAAACAAAGGGTGTGAACATGCAGCTTAAAGTCAACCATCTTAAGTGCCAAGTTTAGATCCACTTGTAACATTTTATTATTTATTTATATATCTATTTTATAATAAATTTACTCATATATATATATCTACATACTATATACTTCGTGTGCATACTTATCAAATATAACAATTCAACTGACTCTATATTTATTTTATGAATATATTGCCTTTTTTTGCGATGATATATTGCAATCTTTTGGCAGTAAGTGTTTTCTCTGACCCAAAACTTATATATTGAGCTTTATCCCAATACAGCTATTCTTGGAAATTGTTTATTATAAATCTGTGTCAATAAGTGTGTTTTCTAGTGTGTATGGATCTCTGACCTAATTCCTTATATACATAATCTTATCTTACTATAATTAGTGGGCAACATTAAGAAATAAGTGTCAGTTTGTTGAACGTGAAAAGAAGTGGACAGTATTTTTAGTTATAAGAGGATATATCACTGATCTTAATCCATAATTATCATCGCATTCATTGCAGTCTTCAGTAAATTAAAATTTGCGTGTACGTTCTAACTACGGGCAGTACATAAGTTTTTAAAAAGTCTATATATATCCACCACCAGCTTATTGGCACCTGAGTTCACTGTAGTGTAGACAGCAGGCAGTTTTAGGGTTCATTACTGTCCTGATCAGATCGCCCTGTGTTGCGCGCCGGCAACAAGAGTTCACTTCTTCTGGTTGTTGCGCGCCGGCAACAAGGGTCAATCAACCGTAGAGTATCGAAGGGAAATGTGCTGGTTCCAAAAATTGAGAAGGCTGAGCTTGGGTTCCACGATTTTCTTTATTAACACTTTTTTTAACTTTTTACTTTAAACAATTTTTAATTTGACAAAATATTTTAATAAAACTCTGTTTTTCTATTTTCTATTTCACAACTTTCTTTGACTTTCCACTAGAGGCCTTACCTTGGGTAGGGGGACTCTCTAGCTTCGGGTTTAGAATATTTCTGATTTTTCTTGCATCAGAACTCTCTATTTATTTAAAATCAATCTGCAGTGGTTAATACTCCCTTCCACTTGCAGATTGATTGTTTAGCAATTTTTGTGGTAACCAATCAAAAATTACCTATTGAGCATTTTTCTGTGAAAAACAACCCAAAATCACCTATCAAGCATTTTTTCCAATAAAGGTGAAAAATTTATTGCATTAATGCAATTTGATTTTTCACCCGCAAATTATAAAAAATAATTGGGAACAATTGTATGAAAACAACGGTATCAATTTTCACACGAGTCCCAAAACAATAATTCACTTGCTTTATTACGTATAACGGCAAAAAGAAATTTGACGCCGGCGCTTCCGCTAAGGCAATTTCTTTTGGTCAGTTTGTTGCACGGCGGGTGTGAGGTAAAATCGTTCAGCGAGTACCATGCTTTACTTCTTATCGCTTTGAGTTAATCAGGTGATTCCATTATACGTTTGGCTGATTGTTCTCAAGCAAGAAGTCCAAAGGTTCTTATTTACGTGTAGAAAGGTGACAGGCCTTATCTACCTAAGAATTATTACCGTGGACATGGGTACATCTAACGATTACTCATTATGTGCTGCAACTTGACCACAGTCGTGTGCGTATAGTTGTTTGTTTATTGTTTTGGTTCTCATTGTGGGGTCGGATAACCGTGATTTATGGATGAGAGGTGTTTGCTTGATCTTTTTAGGTAATGCGTTATGAATCAGAGGCAATTGAAGTGGTTATTGCTTGATCATATTATTTGGATTGTTTTGGGGATTCATAACACCTTCCCCCTTGAAAAAAAAATTTTCTTTTATATTCTTTAAGAGGATGTAAAAAAAATTTTGAGAGTTGCTGACGCTCGGAAATCTAGAGTACATTGTTTGATTAGTACTACGATATGATATTTTATGGTACTTAATGGTATGTATGATACAAACATATGTTAGATTTAATTGTTATGGTTATGATATGTATTATACAAAATTAGATTTAGTTGCTAATGATATTTTTATTCATTAGCTCCATCGTTTATGATTTATTTATGCTAGATTAAATGATATATATATATTTTTTTTTTTTATATATATGTTGTGTTTCTTATTTTACAAAAATCAATTGTTACCAAGTGTGGTATTATAATAGTATTATATAAAAGCAACTTATTTGAGAGGTACTTAATTAGTTATCTGTGATTCTAGATAATGGTATTTTACTGGAAATACTTTTGATTTCAGTAATTTCTTCATTATTTGTTTTATTTTCTGTTAAGGTTTTCTGGTTCTTCTCTTTTTTAACATATCGCATGATTATTTTGATTACACCATAAGAAGTAAGTGTTATAATTAATAGATATATGAAAGAATAATGGTGTATATCATGCGTTGAAATATTATTTAATTTTTGTTTTTCCTTGTGCTCCAGTGTTTTTAAATCATGGCTTAGATCGAATAGGGCTTGGTGATTTACGTTTTTTATTGTAATCATTTTCGGGAGTTCGAGTTTTATGTCTTTAAGATGATTAGCCATTGTTAGGTTAATTGAGGGTAGGTATGAATTATTTGAAATTGATATTCTTTCGGAATGACCGTATAGCGTTAGGTCGTTGCTTCTTATGTAGCAATTTGGAGAAATTTCTAAAATACCGTTTCTTTCGAGTGTTAGCGGTTCGATTCTGTCGCCGCATATATTATCTATTGTTAGAGGATTTCTAAGACTGAATAACCATTTATTTGGGTTGTTTAATTGGATCCAGAAAGTAGATGTTTTTATTGTTTTTACATCGCAGGATTTTGGAATTTCCGTAGTATGTTTTAATAGATCCATTTCGCATTTGTTTTGTTCGGCATTACTATTAAGGATTGGGTGTGTTATTTGACACAGATGAGTATTTGAGAAACTCAATTGGCATTTGTCGAAGTCCTCTGTATTCATGGGGTAATGCTTTTCGCGGTTAAAATCTACCAATAAATATTCGGTAGTAGGTTTTATCTAAAGAAAAGAGGTGTTTACTATACTTGGGAATGGTATAACTTTGTATGCCTGGAAAATTGTGTTTAGTGGTAATGGGATTTTAATTTCGATGATGATATTATTCTTGATTTTGTTTGTAGTTGTAATGCTAACTTTATATAAGTCGATAAGACTGTCTTGTGTGGCTGAAATGGGTAAGGTGGTTCCGGAAGGAAGATTTTTTCCTAATAACTGTAAGAGTTTTCCTCCAGTTGAAATGGGGTGATAATTAATGGATTGGGAATGCCATGTTTTATATCTAAAAGCATGTCGAGGATTGCTTTTTGCGAATTTTGGTATCTCATAAGTGATAGTGTAATGGCGGAAGTGATACTTTCTAGTTCTAAGTTTATGAAGGTGGAGTTCACTTCAGCTATTATGAAATTGAATGCTTTAGAAATTTTGTCAAATTTTTCCTCGATGTTATCAAATTCGAGTTTAATATCTGAGGATGTTTTATTAAAAAGGTTGATTGTTTTATCTACGATAATGGTTTGTGATTTAATGAGTTTCTAATAGGTGGTCCTCATTTATTTTTAAGTAGTGGATTTGTTTGTCGTAATGCTTGGCATCGTCTTCATTGAGAGTACCGAAGAGTGTTTTGCTAAGGCTGCCTATTGCGTTTATTAGGCCGCGTCGAGCACGCAGATGTTTCGGATCTATAATTTCTGCATTTTGCTCTATCTCGTTAATTAATATTTTGATAGTTTTTATTTGTGACTCGCATGGGTGGTTGCGGGTTGGGTGTTGTATCTTAAAATGTAAACATATTTTTTCTATGTCTATTGTTTGGGATCTTAGGAGGTTATGTTCTAGTTGAAAATCGTCTAGGTTATAATACGTAACTAGTTTCCAACTTGAGCTGTATAATTGTATGTTTCCGTATTCCTCGAAATATATTCCTGGAGTTGAGGCGAAGTTTGTTGCCTTTGTTCCGCTCGTGACTCCGAATGTTAATAATAAGATTAGTATTATGTACGGCATTTTGGCCTGGTGGAATAGAAGAAAAGAAAAGAACGCGATTACTCTATGAATAGCTTCAGATGGTTGTTATGGAGTTTTTTATTTTTATTTCTAACTCTTACCACTGAATTCTCGGTTGAGGCAATTTGTACTATTTCGTAAGGGCCTTCCCATAAGGGAGATAATTTATTTTTTCTCGTGTGATTCTTCACTAATACCTTGTCACCAATTATAAAAGGTTTTGGCTTAGTAACGTGATCATAGTACGTTTTGGATTTCTCCTTGTTTTTTATAAGATTTTCTCTTGCTATTTTATGAGCATATTGGAGACGCGCTTTTAGTTCACTGGCATAGTTATCGTAGTTATACGTAACTTCTGGGTCCTTTTTTAGTGATGTTGGGATTTCTGCGTGAAATCCAAATAGTAATTCGTGAGGCGTGTAGCCTGTACTTGAATGATTAGAATTGTTGTATGTGAACATAGCGTAAGGGATCCATGTATCCCATGTTAGTGGATCTGTAGACACATAGTGTCTAAGGTATTCAGCAAGCGTACGGTGGCTTCTTTCTAGAGCTCCGTTTGTCTCTGGGTGGTATGGTGTAGTTTGTAACTTATGTATTTTCAAAAGTTTACAAATCTCACTAAATAGAGAACTTAGGAAGTTTGATCCTTGGTCCGTTAGGATTGATTCAGGTAAACCATGTTTACAAATGATGTGGGTTACAAATTGCTCAGCTACCGTTTTGGCTTCTGCGTTCGGTAGGGGTATAGCATCTGAAAATTTAGTCAGATCATCTTGGAACGTTAATAGATATTTGTTGTTTTGATAACTTGTTGGTAGAGGTCCAACGATATCCAAGAAGATTTTTTCAAATGGTTTTTTGCTTGTGGTAGTAATCTTCATAGGTATTTTCTTGTTTGCACCTGATTTATTGACCTGGCAAGAAGAACATCTCTTGATGTACTCTTGAATGTCTTTTTTCATACCTGGCCAGTTATAGATTCTTCTTATCTTCCCGATAGTCTTCGTTTGTCCCTGATGACCGCCTAAAGGAGTGACATGGTAATCCCTAATTACCTGTTCGATGTCCTTTGGGTCTTTTAATTTGTACTATTTTTATTGAGGAAGAAAACAGGCCTCGTGGCGGAATCCTTAAATTCTTCAGCACATATGAGGTTTCAACTCGAAGTACGAAGTGCTGTTCAGGATTGGTATAGCAATTGGAATTATCTCTTCGTTAGATGACAATTCTTTTGAATTTTTTAAATATACTCCTTGTTAATTCCTGATCTTTTTGTTCTTTAAAAGGGAGGGGTGCATGCCCCACTATATACGTAATATTCCCTTGTTTATATTCTTTGATTCCTCCTAATGGAATTTGATAATTATCAGGTAAATAAGTTTTTAATAAATTTTCAAATGTGGTGTTTACTGTCGGAATTATGAAATATTTTCTTTTGATATTCCGTGTTTCCAGTAAATTGTTCGAGTTTTCTCCCACTATTTTAGGGGTTTGGTTTGTTTGTGCCCTCTGTTGATTCCTTGTTATCACTTGAATATTTTTGGATTCTGGTACTATACGACTGAGTGCGTCAGCGTTAAGATTAGATTTCCCTGATTTGTGCATGATCTTGTAATCATACTCTTCAAGTTTAATCCTCCACCTCATCATTCGGGAAGTGGGGTCTTTCAGATTCATGAGCCACGTAAGGGGCTTGTGATCTGTAATAATCGTAAATGTCCGACCGTACAGGTAAGGACGAAATTGTTCTACCGCGTATATTATTGCTAATAGCTCTTTTTTCTATAGTTGAATATCTTGTCTCAGCCGGATTTAGGGTGCGGCTGGCATAACAGATTGGTTTGTCTTCTCCGATTTTCCCTTGCGATAAAACTGCGCCAATTGCATAGTTACTTGCGTCTGAAGTAACTAAGAATTCTTCGTTAAAGCGAGGATATTGCAAAATAGGCGGATTTAATAATTTTTCTTTCATGAGCGTGAAAGCTTCGTCGCAGAACGCATCCCATTTGAAAGTAGCATCTTTCTTTAATAGAGCCGTGAGAGGCTTAGCTATTTTAGCGAAATTAGGGATAAAAGCGACGGTAATATCCAACAAAACCTAAGAAGGATTTTATGTCTTTTTCCTTCTTGGGTACTGGGTAATTTTGGACAGATTCTAGTTTAGAGGGATCCGGTGTTACTCCGTTTTCTGTAACCAAATGTCCAAGATAAGCTATTTGTTTGCTTAAAAAATGGCATTTTTCAGGCTGTAGCTTGAGATTATTTACTCTAAGCCTATTGAAAACGTGTTGGAGTCTTGCATTATGTTCTGTCAAGTTGTATCCGTAGACAATTATGTCGTCCATGTATACAAAACATTCTATGCCTTGGAGTCCGACTAAAACATTGTTCATCAGCCTTTGAAAAGTGGCTGGTGCACGTTTCAATCCGAATGGCATTCTATTAAAATGGTAATGACCGTAAGGTGTACTGAAAGCAGTTTGTTTTTTCCTTATCATGGTCCTCCATTTGTATTTGATGAAAGCCATTAGCTAAATCCAATGTACTAAAGTATTTAGCTTTCCCTAGCTGATCTAGTATATCAGTAATGTTGGGTAAGGGAAAGGCATCGCCGACTGTTATGTCGTTGAGGCGCCTGAAATCGACAACTACTCTCCATCTTTTGTTTCCTGAAGCATCAGGTTTTTTCGGAACTAGAAGTAGAGGAGAGTTCCAGGGGCTAGAACTAGGGCTTATGATTTCTTCTTGAAGCATTTTATTTATTTGTGAATTAATCTCAGTACGCTGAGATTCTGGAAGTCTATAAGGTCTTATGTTGACAATGGGTTTTTCAGGTAGCGTAGGTATTTGGTGCTTAACTGCACTTGTGCAAGTTAGGAAATCCCCATCTAGATAAAATATGTCATTGTATTCTCGACAAGTATCTAGAATTGTTTGGGCTTCTTCCGCGTTGCAGTGAGAGAGGTTTAGCTCGTTCTCGAGTCTATTTAGTCTCTGCTTTATTGGATCCTTTTTCGGATTTAATTTTATTATACTATAATTATTTAAGTTTCGTAGATGAGGTCTTATTTCTGTGTTTCTTATAGTAACCTCTTGCTGATTTGAGTTCAGGATTAGGATAGTCGCGTGACCTGTGTTGTCAGGTTCTATTAGCGTATTTCCTGTTATCACTCCTGGTTTCAGTTCTTGGTGTTCACTAAAGAAACAACCTCTTCGATTTAGTTTTATTTTTGCTACCATTTGTGTACGTGCCGGTATTTTTATATTTTCGGCTTCGTACTGATTTATTTTGTTTATTATTTTCGAAACATTTTTTTTGTTTCTTACCCTTAGGCTCACCTCTTTGTGGGGGGGCCTTGTCAACTTGTACCAACTGATAGTCTTGGCTTGGGTCTTTCAAACCTCCATACCTGCTATCTGAGCTGGTGTAAGTCAAATTGTCGAAGCTTGGGTCATCCAAACCTCCATACTTGACATTTGAGCTATGGCGAGACAATTTTTTCGAACTTGGGTCATTCAAACCTCCATATTCGTTTTTGCACACTGTCTCTGAATTTGCCTTAATAACTTTGCGTGTGGTTTTTCCTCCTTGGGGCTTATTAATTTTTAGTGATAGACTTTTGTTTTCGTAGTCTATTATGCTAGAAAATTTATTTAAAAAGTCATGACCTAGGATTCCATCATATTTAAGTTGGAGGTCATCTTTCACCATGTGTATATCGTGGGTAAAGAAATTTTTGCCTACTTGAAATTCGCATTTGGCGGTTCCTAAAGTATGTAGGGCTTTTCCAGCTAGAGGTGATACCTCCAAGCTCTTTGTACTATCAACCATTGTGTCACCAAGTGATCTGGTTGCTTTAAGGACCGATATTTCGGCTCCTGTATCGATTAAGAAATTACTAGTATCAAATGCTGTGATGGAATTTCTGATCGTCAAAACTAGTGATTGGCGATCAGCATTGAGAGGGAGATAAAGCATTTGATTTAATTTTTCGGATGTGGATGGACATCCGCGGATACAGTCATCTGGCTGAGGCGAGACTGGGCGACTGTAATGGCATCCTCGTCTCGCCGCCGGCTGTTTTCCGATTTCTGTTGATTTTTTGATTTTATTTTGGCAGTTGCTGCTCTAATATTTGGCGACCGCTTAGGTGATTCTGTGAAATTCTGTTGGGATCTTTGATATTGAGGAACATAGGCCTCTTGTTGGTTGCCTTGAAAACGGTGATTAACTGGAGTATTCCGTTGATACTGTGGAACACTCGAAGTGTAATACCTTTGTGATTGATTTTCCCTTTGTATTTTTGTATGAGGGAATGACCTGCTATTACTTGGATAACTTTGCTGGAAAAGTCTTTTACGACATTCCGAAAAGTGATGATTAGGTATTTTGCAGTAGGAACAAATGAGTGAGGGTTTCTCCATTTTCACTCTTGTGGAATAACAGACTTCAGCTGTATGTCCTTTTCTGTTGCATTTTGAACAAGTTGAAAAATGATCATTATAAGTGGAGTTCCTTTCGGATTGGTCTATAGCAAATTTAATAGAAGCTGACAGCTCCTCGTGGCCTTTTGCCTTGGTTAATAGACGAACCTGACTGTCTTTGAGGCCGTCTTCAAATGCTCGGAGGACCATTTTTTGATTTTCTCCAGCTAAAAGATTTTTGAGTGTTTGATCATTCGTAAAACTATAGGTTGCATCATCATATAATGCTAACAACTTGCGAGCACGAAAGGCGTAATCTTTCATATTTTCTCCAGATTTTTGTCTGAGAGCTAGAATCTCATTTTGTATTGAGACTCTAGAACGAGTCTCTAAAAATTGCTCTTGCAGGGCCTTTTGGAGTTCTTTCCAAGAATTTACGTCGTTATATTTAACAACTTCATAGGCTCTGCCTACCAGTTTTGTTTTGATTATTTGCAAAAATAGAGCTTTTTCTGTTTCTGCAATACCTTCTTTCTGAAACATTTCACATGTATTCAGAAATCGGTGTAAATCATCAGAATTACCATCGAATTCTGGAATGAGTGATCTAGCATCACTGAGAGATAATTTTTCGGCTCTTGCCGCAACTTGATCGTTTGTCATATTGGGAGCTCGTTTCCGTGCAGGCCTTCTGGGGATGATTAGCCCAGGAAGAAGCGTATCTCTTACGCCTCGACGCTTTTGTAGTCGAGTATGAATTTTTAAAAAAAAATTTTATATTTTCCCGATATGTTTTTTTTTTTTTGTTTTTTTTTTTTGAACTTGACGAGTATATTAGTTTAACTAATATCCCGGAGAAATATTCACAACACCGAAAAGCACTTGATAAGAAAAACACTCGAGAATATGCACTTTTGTTAATAATAGAAAAAGGGTGAAGACCAGGAGTACATTAAATAGTTATATTTTAGTTATAATATAGGTATAATATAATAAAGTAAAATACTTATATAGAATATAATATTTATAATATAAAAACCTTATAACTCTATTCTAGAGCGTCCAGTACCTTTTGATAGAAGTCCACGTCGATTGCTGAGTTGAAGTCCTCTTCTGGGTACAGCTGGTATCTCAGCGTTCTATAAATCGCGTATGCTGACGGGTTCTCGTGTTTGAGCAGGATGTCCAGCAAATGGTCGATTGGGTCTGTGTATTCCTCGAGGTCGTCCAAACAGGGATTGTAGATGGGGCCAATGCTTCCCTCTTCGTCGGATGACACACTGCTTCCTTCGGATCCGGGGTTATAGTAGCAGTCCGTAATATCTTCCTCAAGCTCTGAGAATGAGCCTACCTCTGTCGTCTCTGAATAAAGGTCCGCCTCTGAGTAGGAGTCTTCTTCCGAATAAGCGTCTGCTTGTGGGTCCGCTTCTGGCTCGAAGTCTAGCTCTTCGTCAGAAAGTCCCAGTGGACTGATATGTTCTTCTTCTTTTGTCCAGCACATGAGTTTGTGGGTGTAGTCGAGGGTCTTACTAACCGTGTGACTTATCTGCACCGCTGCCACCAGTTTATTTATGTTGCGCGCCGGCAACAAGAGTTCACTTCTTCTGGTTGTTGCGCGCCGGCAACAAGGGTCAATCAACCGTAGAGTATCGAAGGGAAATGTGCTGGTTCCAAAAATTGAGAAGGCTGAGCTTGGGTTCCACGATTTTCTTTATTAACACTTTTTTTAACTTTTTACTTTAAACAATTTTTAATTTGACAAAATATTTTAATAAAACTCTGTTTTTCTATTTTCTATTTCACAACTTTCTTTGACTTTCCACTAGAGGCCTTACCTTGGGTAGGGGGACTCTCTAGCTTCGGGTTTAGAATATTTCTGATTTTTCTTGCATCAGAACTCTCTATTTATTTAAAATCAATCTGCAGTGGTTAATACTCCCTTCCACTTGCAGATTGATTGTTTAGCAATTTTTGTGGTAACCAATCAAAAATTACCTATTGAGCATTTTTCTGTAAAAAACAACCCAAAATCACCTATCAAGCATTTTTTCCAATAAAGGTGAAAAATTTATTGCATTAATGCAATTTGATTTTTCACCCGCAAATTATAAAAAATAATTGGGAACAATTGTATGAAAACAACGGTATCAATTTTCACACGAGTCCCAAAACAATAATTCACTTGCTTTATTACGTATAACGGCAAAAAGAAATTTGACGCCGGCGCTTCCGCTAAGGCAATTTCTTTTGGTCAGTTTGTTGCACGGCGGGTGTGAGGTAAAATCGTTCAGCGAGTACCATGCTTTACTTCTTATCGCTTTGAGTTAATCAGGTGATTCCATTATACGTTTGGCTGATTGTTCTCAAGCAAGAAGTCCAAAGGTTCTTATTTACGTGTAGAAAGGTGACAGGCCTTATCTACCTAAGAATTATTACCGTGGACATGGGTACATCTAACGATTACTCATTATGTGCTGCAACTTGACCACAGTCGTGTGCGTATAGTTGTTTGTTTATTGTTTTGGTTCTCATTGTGGGGTCGGATAACCGTGATTTATGGATGAGAGGTGTTTGCTTGATCTTTTTAGGTAATGCGTTATGAATCAGAGGCAATTGAAGTGGTTATTGCTTGATCATATTATTTGGATTGTTTTGGGGATTCATAACACCTGGTACTGCTGATCGAAACACTTTTCACACAGTACCTATACTCCCAAAAATTTCTTTATGTAATTTTTGTTATTCGGCTTTAGGCCAGAAACTGACAGTACCTCGGTACTTGTTGTTTAATTTTCTCTGCTCACATGCATTAGCTTCAAAATTTCCTGTAGACTCGGTTGCCCAAAAATAATTTTAATTGTGAAGAAAACCCATTTTCCTTAAAAGGATTCACATATATTTTTTTAAATAAATCTGTATATATCCACCAGAAACTTATTGCCATCTGAGTTCACTGTAGTGTAGATAGTAGGCAGTTTCAGGGTTCATTGCTGTCCTGATGAGATCGCCCTTTTAGTGCTGATCGAAAGACTTTACACACAGTACCTATATTTAAAAAACATTTCTTTATAGAATTTTTGCTCTTCGGCTTTATTCCAGAAACTGACAGTACCCTCGGTACTTGTTTTTTAATTTTCTCTCAATATGTCAACAATTTGAGTAATCTTCTTGTAAAATATAAATATTAATTGGATATTCACCACCATTTCGATTTTGCTTATCAGCAAAAAGATGTGGAGTGTGCATTCAACCCAACTGCGTTAATTCGATGATGACCTGTCATATATATGTATATGTATTATTATATAATTAACAACAGTGGTACTCAGAAAGATCTGTTTCACGTGATATCATCTAGTAGACTATAATAGAATGGGTCTAGGCTTTAGAGGTCACGTCTAATGTTTACCACATTATTGCAATTTGCAATAATGTGACACCTTTCTTTGACTTCTCGTTTTCTTTTGTTACTTTCGGTCATGATGATGTGAGCCTGGTCGATCGATTTACTTTTTCGCCCCTAAATTACTTAATAATAGTATTTGAAATTCAACCAACTTTGGATTCGTCTTTAGTTCGATGAAGGGATTAAAGTTTAAAAAAAAAAGTTTGAGGTGGGGGTTGTTACCCCACCCCCCTCAAGCCCTAAATATGGCATGTGGGGTGTCTAATTAAAGCACCCGCCGAGCTCTATCGAATGGCGTTTTTAAATTTTAAATCCGGTATACTTCGTAGTGTATTTTTACCACCCTCTTTCATTTTACCTGAAAGCCACTTTTTCACTTTGTCGGACCCTGCATCATAGCCGATGCCCCTAGAGAAAAAATTTTACATTCAAATTAAAGGTAACAAAACTCTGTATCTACTAGAATGTTTTTATTTTCAATTCGACACATTTTCTCATTGAGCTTTTCATCCCGAAATTCAAAGTTTTTCCCCATCTGAGTCCCATATACCCCAATGCTACATGTGAGTTATTTTTCAATTTTTTTTTCGATCGTAGGCATAAGTGTTCGATTACAAAACTTTTTCATCTTTTCAAAAAAAATCCTCAGAAGCACCGCTATTCCGTAAAAGAAAAATTGTAAATTTTTACATCATCTCACGGCAAAAAGCGGGAAAAAGCCGTCATAAAAGGATGTTGTTCTACTATGATTAAGTTTTCTCCTGAATTATCAGCCCGAGTGAGAAAGTAATTGGAGATAAACGTTCGAAACAAAACAGGCTTCATTTTATTCGCTGGCATTATACTGAAAAAGTGTATAATTAAGTAGTAATAGTAGAAATAAAAACTTTGAAAACGACCAAAACGGTCAGAAAACGCCATGAAAAACCCGCATTTCCTTAATTTAAGCCGTTCTGTTGCGATACTTTTGTTTTTATCTCAGCTATTTTCCGGATCTTCATAATTCTTTTTTTCTATAATAACTATGACTGCTGGGAATCTTGGGGATTTCTTCAATTTTTTCCGGGGTCATTTTATCACCATGTTACATTTCCAAGTAAGCTAAAGGCTAAAGGGTGTGTTCACTCTTTTTTGTAAATTCTTGTTGTACTTTTACATCAGTTACACTGATACATTAAAGAGTGAATACCTCTACTTTTTTTATCCTTCCTTTATATTTGACACTTGTTCGATTATAATTGCGCCAAATTATAAAGGGTGGCAATACACCCACCGCATTGTTGTAACTTTTTTAATGTTCCAGTTATGCCACAAGAATCAAAAATTACCTATAAATATTTAAAGGAAAACTTAAAATTTGCTTGGCATATACATTGGTAGGTATATATTAATACACCTTGGTTATAATATACAAGCTACCAATAGATTTTCACCCAAACACCAATCAAAACTTTAATTTTAAAAATATATTTACTAAATTAATTCTCTATCCCGAACACGACAGAGCTTTTGGTTCACAGTTTGACCTTATTTTCTTGAGATGAAAAATAACACTTCCTAAAGAATAACTATTGTTAGAATTAAAACCGAAAGAAAGAAAATTGTTATAGACCTACAGCACTAAATTTTAATTAAATATTTTAATAAAACATTTGTTACAGAGCACTAAATTTGAATTAAATATTCCATATCACAATTGTTTCCTTAACGTTAAACGTTTTATCATTTTTTTTTACATATGTCGAAATGTCATTGCATTGGTTTTTTCTCCCAGAAAATAGTTTTGTTTGTCATTTTGCCTCTTTCCCTTTAGTATAAGTTTAAGAATGCCATCACTTCTCTTTCTTCCACTTGAGATTTACATAGGAACATTTGTTCTGTTGAAAGAGTCTCTTTATAGAAGGATCCTAATCACTTGACAGTTTTGACAGATGGGCTACTGTATAAATACACTTTTACGGGGAAAACGTAAGAACTACAGTCTATAAAATCTGTCTAATATTACACAAATATTTTTACAATATAATTAAAATTTGTGAGTAAAAATACAAACTGTGAAGGAAAAAATTAGTATAATATTACAAAGATGTGTAAATTTGTATTTACTATTACTTTGGCTAAATATTATTAAAAAATTGCATACATATTACGTGGTAAGCACTAACTTCGAAGAAATTTTGTTTAGTGTGTTAAATTTCCTTCATGAGGGTGTAAATTTTACTCAGTTTGAGTATGACCCTCATGCAAACCTATTAGAGATATTTTTTTTAGAACAGAACTGTTGAGGTATTCAGACGATATTTGGAAGACTGCGAAGAGAATAAATGAGGCTTCATTCATTTACTAGTTGTTTGGAAAATGCGGAGTAAAAGTAATCATGAGAAATTTTGGAAGTTTCCTCTAGAATACATAACTCTTAAGACCATCCTCTGGTATTGTGAATGGCGAAAGCTATCGCGATTCAACAGATTTTCGTATGAACTTCATATTGACTTAAGCAATGTTTATTTTCAACAAGATGACACAATATAGCAAACAACTCGTCAAACACTAGATTTTTTTATCGTAAAACTTTGTAGTTTCCAGATGCCAATACGCCACGAGTAGCGTGTATATATTTGCTTGCAATTAATTATATGGACCTACTGCTTTGGACGTAGCCTCGGCCAGGGTCTTTCAATAAAGCGTTTTGGTATTTTATTATATATCCTGTGAATTGACCAAACCTTGAAGTTTTTTGTTTCGCTAGAAATACATGTAAAATCAAGTTCGAGGCGTAAACTAAAAGTAAATATAATTCGCATTTTTGAAGAATCGATCACAGTTTATGCGACAATATTATTGGAAATTGGGTTCTCAAAATGCAGTTCATGGAGGGAACATGTATATCGTTTCCATGTTCCAACTTGGATGAATTAATCACTCTATTTCTCTTAATTTTTTTACACACATGGTGGAAGTGGTTTTATATAGTGATTTTCATGTATATAGAACAGCACTATTAGCTCTTAATCTATTTGCAAAACTATTCTCAAAGATAACTTGTTCCGTTAGTGACTGTAAGCACGTCATTTAAAAAAAATCGTCTAATTTCGGTATGATCTGTTTAAGAGCTACAGTTAGCAGATTGGTGCAATATATCACATTAAGAGGAGAGCGAACGGGTTACAATTTTTATAAAAAAAAAAGTTATGTTAACCGCTGTTTTGTAAAAACAAAGGAGATCAAACTAAAAAACAAAATTAGAAAATATTAAATTTTTGTGAGAAACGGAGTATGCGGCTGGTTAAGTAGTCTTTGGAAAGTCCATGAAATTATGCATGCAATGAGTTGGTGATCTTATATCCTATACTTTTTTTCAGATACGGAGTGTTTTGTGAAAACCTAACATATTTACTTAATCATTCTTCAACTCCAAAACGGTTGATATGCTTTAGAAAACTCGTTCGTTCATTCTTTAAATCTTCTGATGAATAGAATATTTACGTGTTTTCTGCTTTATCGTCAAAGTGCTTCGGAAAGCGCTAAACGTAAATATGCTTGTCACGTAGGAGCTATGGAGCTCTCTGTTAGCCAAGCGGCTAGTCCAGGTAGGAGCTATAGAGCTCATTATTAGGAAAGCAAATGGAAATTACCAAAGCTATGAACTGCTCAATTAGTAATTGAAAAATACGAAAAAAGCTCAGTTACCTTGAAGTGCAGTCATGTCGGGGCTAAGGGAGTTCCCAGTTAGGCTCAAAATGAAAAGCACTTCTGGAATTCAAAATACACTCAGATTGTGAGATCTAGTCTCGGACGTGGGAGGGAGTGCCGGTTTGTAGTGAACACCTCAGTTTTCAAAAACCCAAATATTAAATTTCATACAAAATAAACTTATTTGCTTAACCAAATATCACAAAATTCATGTAGAAAACTTAAAGACTACGATTGTAAAAATTCACTATAAAAAAATTCAATAAAAAACTTCAAATAAGACAAATTAAAATTTCAATTGAAAAATTAAAGTTTAAATTCAATGATGATACGCCTTCTTGCTTCCTTTATTTCTGGAAAAGAAGAAGAACAGAATTATGCAATTGTCAACGACGTAAATGTCGCTGAATATTAATTGAGGGCACAAGGAAGTAAAAATCGAAATTAATTATTTTAAGGTTCATAACATTTTCAGTAAGAATAATTTATTAATAACGTAAACTGGCCTTATACAGAATACATTCGAGATAGTCATTCCTATACTTCCAATTTCGGTTAGCTGGAATATACATATGAATTATTCTTTGTTTGACTTTGAATTTGTAAATTGATCAGTAATTGAATTAAAATTGAAGAAAGCGATTTTTAATTTTCCTAGAATTATCCATATTTCAAGTGATAATAGTTTTAATAGTAATTTGAATTTACCTTGTGCAGAACAATTTCAAAGCAGTAATTGTACCCGTAGTCAGAGCGTACATGCAATAATGAATAATGTGGGAAAATTGATGCCACTGGTATAAAGTTAGTGGTTCTATTTTTTTGTCTACTAATTCTACACTTCAATATCAAACTAGAGTTGTAATATTTAATAAATTTAGAATATAAATAATCCAATTTATCAAAAACGTAATGAATATAAAATATATGGTATATAACAAATATAATAATTCTGTTGCAATAAACTTTGTTCTCACCTGATCTATGTTTGGCAGTTGATTCACTTGATTTGAGTAATTCTAACTGAGGTTTGGGATTGGGATATTCTTTATTCTGGTCGATACCCGGAATAAAGTGAGATAAAGTAGATCTTACTGCAGTCGAAACCCACAGAGAATCTTTAATGCAGTCGTTACCCACAATAAAGTGTTTAGTGTTAGTAAATTTCTTATTATAGTCGTTACCCGTAATAAGAATCTTTATTGTAGTCGAAACCCACAATAAAGTGTTTAGTGTTAGTAGTTTTCTTATCACAGTCGTTACCCGTAACAAGAATCTTTATTGTAGTCGTTACCCACAATAAAGTTTTTTATTAGTAAACTTCTTATTACAGTTTTTACCCGTAATAAGAATCCTTATTTTAGTCGCTATTCAAATAAATCTCTTAATCTAGTCGAAACCCAGAACAAGATAAATGTATTTCAATTGTCAACCAAACAAAGTGCTAGGCTGCTAATAAAAATTCACAACACTAGGATTCAAGTTATATTGCTGTTTATATAGCCATGGTGTGCACAGAGCACCAAAGAACGGTAATCAAAGGCGCATGGCAACAATAACCTACCATAGCAACAATAACCCAGGATAGCAACTGCAACTCATCATGTGTTTATACAGGGTTACCACTTTAGTTTTTGCTGCTATCAAGCTATTTTCGCTAAATATCTTTAAAATAATTGAGTCTAATTTATGTTATTTCCAATCAATTTGGTGTAAATAATGACTTTAGCTTTGTTGAATAAACTTATTTGCAAACGAAAATAAATTAATTTGTATATTATATGCTTTAATCGAATGAGATTGCGAATCTTATTTACCTTCGTTGAGCTGGATTCATTGTAATAGAAAAATTTGATTGATTCATGGATTTGTGCTAGTGCAATGTAGATGGCACTATTTCGTTCCACTACGTACCTTATTCCATTTTATCTTAGAATATGTTTCATTTCTCTAAGTTGTCAACATTGTGTCGGTCGTATTGACGTACGATGGCTAGCTGGTGTAACAAAATGTTTATATTTTGCTTTAGGTAAGATTAAAATTTTACTTTTTATAAAGAATTGGTTCTTTGTGATTTCCTCTGTTTTCAGGTGTGAAGCAGTTTCCTGAACACTAACGTTGAAATACATCCAGCCCCTTTAGTCCCCAGAAAATGTCATAAAGTAAATCACCAAGTAGACAACCCAGAAGATTATTATCGAGTTACTTTGCTTATAACATTTTTGGATGCAGTTGTAATGATAGATTTGATCAACTTATTGCAGGCATTGGAATCAGAATTTAAATATCGGTGTCAGTGCCATAGAGGTTTAATGCGATGTAATGAATATGTTTTCCCAATCAGTTGTCGATTGTTACAATTACACACAACATTGCCGGTGTCAACAGCAACAAATGAGAGATACTATGGTATATTAAAGCAGCTAAAAACATATGTTCGAAGCATGGCTGGACCGGACAGGTGCCTATTAAATTTTTGCTGATTTAAAGATTACACACAATGAACCCACCAGTCAAAATCCTTTTCTTTGTGATTTCCTCTGTTTTCAGATGTGAAGCAGTTTCCTGAACATACTGCCCCCGTTGAAAGGTTAAGATGCCTTTCAAATGTAACTTGATGATTTATATTACTCAGTGAAATATGCTGTATGTGTGGATCAAATCTAAAAGAAAGAGAAACAAAAAAAAACGAAAGAAACATTATTTTATGTCTTTCATTTTCAACGCAGTTTTATTTATACAACCCCTATTTCCAACGTGGACTGCTGAAGGTTAGGTTTTGAGAAAGGAAAACAATAGTTTTTTTTTGTGTTAAACCTTTTATTTTAACATTTAGTTTTACACCTTTAACACCTTGATGTGACCATCTTTCAGCAAACGTCTGACTCGCTGCTTGCGTTTTTTTTTTTACCTGCGGAGGGCATCCAAAGAAATGGTAAAAGTCTCGCTGGCTCCTGTAATGTGATCAGTCAATGTTAACTGGAGATCGTTTCCCTGTGTTGCAGCAGGCACCAACACTCTATCTTCCAAAATTTTGATCGTGGTAACTGGAGTTCCTGCTATCGCTCCTGCATTGAATGATGATTCTGTTACTACTGCGTCTGGTTACCCTGACGCAGAAGATGGTAAGTAATTCGTTGTTCCTGCACTGGATGATGATTCTGGCACTACTATTTCTGATTGCCCTGGCGAAAAAGATGGTAAATCAATCGCTGTTCCTGCACTGGATGATTCTACCACTTCTTGTTGCCTTGGCGACGATGATGGAGAAGGAGATCAATCACCTCAATTATCGCCGAATCCTCTAATGGTAGGTACTTTATTCGTCTTCCAGTCTTGGCTATTTGAGATGCCATCCGTAGTTGGTTTAACTGCTTTTCCATTTTCCAAATCTCTCTTACCTCTAGCTCAATGTGTCTGCCTGGAGTTGGAGGTGAATTTTTGTAACTAACAGAAGGTTTCATGTTGCCACTTTAAACTCAAAATTTTGACTGTAGCTTGTATCGCACAGTCTACTTTATTCAAAGAGAACTAACGGACCTCTTGTCTCCTCATATTTACATCTGGCATAAAATCTGCTTATCAGATTAACAGTTAAACAATTGGACTACAGGCAGACAAAGTTGTATCGAGGCAAATTTGCTATTATTTTTAACGATTGATTATAATATATCATAGAAAAAATTCATTTTGAGCATTTGGCAGAGCATTTGGTATTGTTTTCCCCCTTTTTTTGTATCTACATGGATGTATGACTTATTGAACGTAATTGGTTTGTGATGGGAATAAGTGAAGAGTTTATTACAATTTGCTCACGGGTATGATAGTCGTAATAAAATGTATGCGATTGCATGCAAATGATGCAAGTAAAATTGATATTTTTAATGATATGGTTGATGATATAGTCGTATATGGCAAGTATATAACTACATTAAGGAAGCTAACTTAAGTGGAAAGTAAACGTTGTACAAACAAAAAGAGCAAAGGAGAACATATTTGAAAACGTCCCTTAAGCCAGAGGGAGTACGGCAAATTTCGTAACTGGTCTTTTTAACCCTATAGTCTACACCAAGGTACAAATGTACCTTTGCTGAGAAAGCAATTGCAATTTTATATAGAAATATTTGTCGCAGCAAGTTCATATTCCATGATAGCCTCAAACATATCTTTTATTGGGTTTTAACGTTTTTAACAGAAAGATGTGTGTATTATTATCTTGTTTATGTAGCGATATGTACTTGCATGTCGGATTATGTATACCAAAGGTACAATTGTACCTACGTATATTCAGGGGCTTTATTATGGAAGCAGAGACAATATTCATACATCGACAGTATAAAAGAATAGGGAAAAATAATTTTGAATCCTCATAAATATTTTCATTTTCAGACTGAACTCGATCGAGATGTAGAAATCATTTCTTGAGAATTTTATTAGGATTCAAGATGTTTCACCTGGTTTAATTTTCTAGTTCCCTATTGTTTTATATAGGTAGGTAAATACTAGCGCGCTCAAAGATTTTTATGGATTCTAATGGGCTGATTTACCTTCAACTCGGGGCGGGAAATCTGCTAGCGTGTATGTTCTTGTATGAAAATCATCTCGGTTTCCATATGAATACAGATTGCTAGTGCTGTTATTTCACTTGCATTTTGAGTTTTGGATAGTATAAATATATTGTTGTGTAAAAGAAGATGAATTTTTCTAAATTTATTCAAATCAAAATGGAATTTGGAATTGATGAAGTGGATATGATGCCAGGATCACGATATTCTCGGTAAGTGTTATTGCTGCAGATTACTACGTGTTTTTACTATAATATAGTGAGTATTATTCTTGTTGTTTTGTTTTCGCTTATTTCAGCATGACTGTGGAGCAGCAAATAGCATACACAGAACGTCTAGCTGCTTCAATTGCAGTAGACGAAGAAGACAGTGATGCTGGAGATTATAGCAGCGATGAAGATGATCCTGATTACGTTTATGATAGAGATGCATCCAATGCAGAAATTGAAGGTTCTGTTGAAATGTGCGAAGAGGAAGAGGAAGATGAGGATATGGACTAAGATGAAAGACAACAGTTGGTGGAAGCGGAATTAATTATGAGACACCGATCAGCAGCAGCTGCAGCAGTAGCAGCAGCGGAAAGAGCAGAAGCTGCAATAGGATCGCCATCAACAGCAGCACAACCACGGCATGAAACACCGGTGCTAATAGCACGAGATGGTACTCGATGGAGTACTGTTCCACCTCCCACCACCCGCACACGTACTCATTGCTTTGTACGTCAAACTGGAGGCCCAAACCATCATTATGACATAGTTCCTAGACCACACACCTTATTCAAAGAAATTTTTACGGATGAAATGTGTGACATCATAATAAGGGAATCAAATCGGAAGACCAAAGAAAGTTTCGAAAAGTACAACAGTCAACATCCAGATAAAAAGAAGAATTATGAATTGATAACAGCGATGGAATTCAATGCTTGGCTATTGGCAGCAGGAGTATCCGGATGTGGCTCTGTGCATACCAGAGAATTATGGGGGACGCGCTCGCTTCCAATTTTCCGAGCTACTATGTCGTTGCAACGGTTTTGGACAATCAATCGTTTTGTGTACCCATATCGGGTCGAACCAAACCAGTACCAGTACCGGACCAGTAAGCCGGCCAAGTACGGAATTAAAGTTTGGTGGGTGGCGGATGCGAAAACGAATTTTCCGTTAAGAGGTATCTTGTACACAGGAAAAACTGGAGCTGCAATGGAAATAGGGCAAGGAGAACGGGTGCTTACCGAAATAGCAAAACAATATAAAAGAACTGGGCGTACAGTGGTCGCAGATAATTTTTTTACAACGCTAAATGGATGTGAAACTCTCCGTCAAAATGAGTTGTCATTCCTTGGTACGATTCGGAAAAATAATGCTTCCTCATAAAAGCAGACCTGTAGAAAGTTCTGTGTTTGCTTGGCATAATGATGAAATCGGGTTAATATCCTACGTACCAAAAAAAATGAAGGCGGTTATTTTGATGTCGAGCGAGCATTATACGCCAGAGATTATTGCAGGAAAAAAAAACAAGCCTCAGGCTATACTAGATTATAATAAGCACAAGGGGGGCGTTGATGTTATGGACAGGATGCTAATGAATTATAGCTGCAAACGTAAAACCAAACGTTGGCCTTCGGCTTTTTTTTATAATATTTTAGACCTCTCAGCTTTGGACGCTCACATTATACAAAAGGAGGTAATGGACTCAAAAGGAATTGCTTATAATAAAAGTGACGTTCGTCGAAAATTTCTGCATGAACTAAGTGGCTGCTTAGTGGAGCCACTTATGGAAATCCGGTCCACAAATCCAGAAGTAATGAAGCAGTTCAATTCACGGACAGGTATTACATGCTACAATGGCGTTGAATTGCCGACTTTAGTTCCTGTGCCAGTAACTGCTGTTACTGCTACTACTTCTTCCACCACCGCAAGAAATGCATTCGACCATACGGGCTCATGTTTTATATGCAGCATGGAAAAGAAGCCGCAACGAAAAACACGAAGGAGTTGCTATACTTGCAAGAAACCAGTTTGCGTTCCTCATAGCGTAAACAAAGGCTGTAATTGTCATGTTTGTGAAAATATAATTGAAGCACAAAATTAAGAAAAATAAAAAAATAAATCGTATTATGTAACTTTTTTGTACCTCTGTAGCTTTATTTCTTTTATTTTAAAATAAAAATAGTTAAATAAACCTAAACACTCTTCTTTTCGTTTTATATACCTTTTTCTCCATCTTATTTTCTATATTAAATCTCACTCTACACGCCTTTTATTCTCAATAACAAGGAGGTACATTTGTACCTTTGGTGTATCAAAA
>OZ005744.1:106629128-106770612 GCA_963930735.1 Dioctria linearis | reverse complement strand
ATATACCTTTTTCTCCATCTTATTTTCTATATTAAATCTCACTCTACACGCCTTTTATTCTCAATAACAAGGAGGTACATTTGTACCTTTGGTGTATCAAAAAGAAGGTGCGGGTATGGTGTAGACTCTACGGTTAAAACTCCATTCTGAGTTTTAATACTTACTACTCTTACTAGTTTGTCTGCTTTTGGATGTATATCGATAATACGTCCCAGCATCCAATAATATGCTGGTATATTGGGTTCTTTTATGACAACTAGGTCTCCTATTTTAGAATTGCAGACTGGAGTTTGCCATTTTGGCCTGTTTTGCAAGGAATACAAATAGCCATTGCACCATTTATTCCAAAATTGTTGGTGTAATGATTGTACATGATTCCATCTCGTTATCGATGAAATTTTTTTCTCATTTATAGGTTCTGTAGGAGTGATCAATTCACTGTCTCTAACAAAAAATGTCCAGGTGTTAACGTGCCAAGATCATCTGGATCGTCTGAGACGGGACATAATGACCTGGAGTTTAAGCAGGCTTCAATCTGTGCTAGACGGTTGCCGATTCTTCGAAAGATAACGATGAATTTTCAAATATGCGCTTAAGATGGTGCTTGACTGACTTAACTCCTGCTTCCCAGAAACCTCCAAAATGTGGTGCTGAAGGTGAGTTAAAATGCCACCGTATTCTGTCTTGTACTACCTTTGATGCTATTTCTTGATTTACTTGTTGTATGGCAATCTTAATGTCCTTTTGTAAAATCCTATCAGCTCCAACGAAGTTTTGTCCGCAATCGGAGTATATATCCGTACATAGTCCTCGTCGACTAGAAAATCGTCGAAATGCTGCTATAAAGGCTGCTGTGGTGAGATCAGATACAGGATTTATTTGGATGACCTTGGTGGCCATGCAGATAAAAACACAAATATAGCCTTTGTAGAACCGATTTCCTCTATGGTTGGACATTTTTAAGCTAATGGGACCAGCATAATCTATACAATCTATACATTTGTGTAGAACAGTTTTAACTGTCTTTCGTCCTTGTGGAACCCAGAAATCATTTCTCATTGTTGATAAAACTAATTGCAGACCTTAATGCAAAGTTTTAATATGGAAATGGTTGATTATTAATGTTGTTAAGTTGTGTTCTCTCGGCAATATGATTGGGTGTTTTTGATTGAATGGAATATCGGCATTTTGTAGACAACCACCCGCTCGCAATAATCCATGATTATGCATAAATGGGTGGAGAGACAAAACTTTCCTTTTGGAGGACAATAGAGTGCCTACTTGTAAGTGTTTCATTTCACTTTCAAATTCATCGTTTTGAGCTAGCTTGATTAGCACTTGTTTTGCCTGATTCATCTGTATATAAATACGATGTGTTGACACTGAATCAATAACAGTTATAACAATAGAAACTATAACAGAAATAGCAACAATAATAATAATAATAATAATGATTATAGAAACTCCTATAGAAATAAAAACACCGCACAAACATCAAGAAATATTAATTATGTCCAGGACCAGGGAAACGTCCAGGACTCCGTGGAGGAGTAAAGCAGCCTCCCGGAGAATACAATAAGATGTACAAAATCTCATACACCCTTACGAATTATATAACATTATACTGCGAGAATATGAATCGACATCTTAGATTCTTAGTGGACATAGGCGCAGACGTCTCAATAGTAAAAATTAATAAATTATACATTAATAACTTCGATATTAACCCAAAAAATAAATGCAAATTGTCTGGCATTACTAAGGAAGCAATAACTTGCCTGATTCATCTGTATATAAATACGATGTGTTGACACTGAATCAATAACAGTTATAACAATAGAAACTATAACAGAAATAGCAACAATAATAATAATAATAATAATGATAATAGAAACTCCTATAGAAATAAAAACACCGCACAAACATCAAGAAATATTAATTATGTCCAGGACCAGGGAAACGTCCAGGACTCCGGGGAGGAGTACAGCAGCCTCCCGGAGAATACAATAAGATGTACAAAATCTCATACACCCTTACGAATTATATAACATTATACTGCGAGAATATGAATCGACATCTTAGATTCTTAGTGGACATAGGCGCAGACGTCTCAATAGTAAAAATTAATAAATTATACATTAATAACTTCGACATTAACCCAAAAAATAAATGCAAATTGTCTGGAATTACTAAGGAAGCAATAACTTCGTTAGGATCAATAAGCTTAATGCAAGAAATAGAAGACCACAGAGTCAACAATTCCCTTCACTTGGTAGATGAGAATTTTCCAATTGACACAGACGGGATTATCGGTCGGGACATACTAAAGAAATTCTTATGCAAAATAGACTACGAAACTTTTACTATATCATTTAACGTGAATGAACACGAAATCGTCTTACATATGGAGATGAAACCATTAAGACTTGCACAAATAACACTTCCAGCAAGAACAGAAGCGATATTACCAATATTTCTCTCCAGACAAGAAGACAGCATAGTGCTGAATAAAGAATTACAAAGTGGTGTATTTATAGCAAAAACAATAACACCAACGCTGATGCATTATCAAGAATAGAATTAGATACAGATATTCTAAAAAATATGGTTCCGAAAGAAAGAGACCTTACAGTAAGTAAAGTACTAGTGTTAACAAGGGGTATGATAGAGAAACAAAAAGCATGCGATAATAAAAAAACTAGTATTGGAAATGCTCCCCAGCCACAGCTAAAGCCAGATCAACTTTACGCTTGGGATTGCACTTCCATATCTGATATCAGAAACATGAAAAAGTTAAAATTTGTAATATTGCCCAATTATAAAAAACAAATAGAAATCGTACGTACAAACAATGAAATAATAGTATATTATAACGATAATCCTTATACGAAAAAAGATTCTATCACGGAGAAGTTACGAGGTGACAATAAGCAATAGAATAACGATAACTCTGATATGAAATACGTTTCTATCATGAAAATGTCCTTGAATGCTACACACGAAATGAATATACATGAGCAAGCTCTATCAAACACAGATATTATATTTGAATGCATTCGAAAGGAAAAATTTAAAAACTTATTCAACATGTTGCAACAGAGAAAACAAAATAATAACCGCGCGAAACTTAAGATAATATAATATGAACCCCCTAAAAGAATAAATAACACTAAAACACAACATAAAATAATAGATGAATATCACAATTCAACACACGGAGGAAATCTAGGAATAAGAAAGACAGTACTAAAGATTAAACAACGTTATTGTTGGAAAAACATTAACAATATGGTAAAAACCTATATTAACAATTGTGAACAATGTGCGCTCAACAAAGAAGTAAGACACACTAAAGAGAAAATGATTAAAACCGACACACCTACAACAAGTTTCGAGATCGTAGCCATGGACATAGTAGGACCACTTAGGATCTCGAATAATTATCGATACATTCTTACCATGCAATACGAACTAATAAAATTCGTGATAGGATCGCCCTAGAAACTAAGGATGCTATCACTGTAGCATCAACTATAGTAAACGAATTCATTCTAAAATATGGACATTTCAAGATCTTAAAAACAGATCAAGGTACAGAGTTCACTAATGGATTAATGCGAGAGATATGCAAATACTTGAGATAGAACAAATCTTTAGCACCCCATATCACCATCAAACTATGGGAATAGCAGAACGAGACCATCGCGTTCTTAATGAATACATACTTGCGTTTCCCGAGGACTCAGAATGGGACAAATGGATACCATATTACACTTTTTCTTACAACACTACACCTCATGTAGACACAAATTACACACCATACGAATTAACATTTGGCAAATTACCTTATTTACCAATTTACCATTTGACATAGTAACCAATAATAACAAAATTTACAACCTAGACAATTATGGTAATGAACTAAAATTCAGATTAAAGACAGCCATTTTAAAAGCAAAAAATCTAATAGAAGATGTTAAACAAAAACGAATCGAAAAGCAAATTGCAACAAATCCAATATGTATACATAAAAACAGGTGACTTAGTCCTTTGAGAAACGAAGATCGTAAAAAACTTCAAAAACCATACAAAGGTCCATATAAAGTACTGAAAGAAAAGGTATCAACACAATAATAGAAATAAAAAAAATCTTACAAATACTGTTATCATATAGCATAACATAGACCCAGATAAGTATTGCATAAAATAGGATATATAACTATAACGCTGTAAAAAGTAATTCTCATATTACATAACATAAATCCAAGTAAACATTTGTAAAATAGTAATAGTAACACTCTTTCATAAAACCTATGTTTCGTCTTTAACAAAAGCTAAAGACTCAACAGAAAGGGCGAGGGTGTGATGATCTTGTTGTGATGATCTCATGATATCGTGATGTCACGATGTCATGATCTCATTACGGCACATATCACGCTACTTGCGGTAATTACACAATGACCTAATAACTATTTCATTTTGTCAATGAAATATCCACACTTTGACTCATAATTTTAACGCGCATAACAAGTGCAGGCATGATATTATGATACTCTGCACTGAGTCGAGTACAAAGTAAAGCGCTTGTATGATATGACTCACGCTATGTATATTCATAATGGTCCCTGTGATGATTATTATTATTAGGTAAAAAATAAACAGAAATGTATGTAGTTTAACTTCTTTATGTCTGTTCCGTCGCGGAACAATTAAAACTAACACTAAACTTACATACTAAAAACTCACGCACTATTTATCATAACGAATCCCACGATGAGCATCGGCAATAATTCCCGCGATGTCCCACTGAGCACCCAAGCAAAAATCTAAAAGAAAAAACAACTGCGGGTATTTATAAAATCAACAAAATAGTAAAATCTCAGATCATTTACAAGGTTAAATGATCTGAGACTTTACCAAAAAACAAATACTCACTTACTAAACAAGGCAAACAATCCCGCGCCACAGTCATGTCTCCACCACCTAAAAAGAAATAGAAGACAAAATCATTAATAAAATGAATAAAATAAACATTAAAAAAGAATGTAAACACTTACCAGTTTCAATCAGCTGCCACCAACAATTTGACATAATCAAAATGGTGGCCCATAACATAGCAAAGTATTCCGGTTAAAATTATGATGACGCCATTTTTGGGCCAAAATGGATAATTCTTGGACCAAATACATGCAAAATCACACGATGACGCCATTTGTGGACCAAATACGTAAAAATTAACGCAAAGACGCGGGCGTCATTGGCAACGCCACCGGCAGACACAATCTCCATTGTGTTTCTGCCTATAAATAGCGAGCGATTGGAAAGATGAAATCACTTGCGATTTGACCAAGCGACAAGACAGATCGGTGGCTCTGAAACCAAAATTAAGTCTTGAGTAACAAAACCAAGAGAAGTATTTCTGACTCCCATTTATACTAATATTTTTATATAAAACATTAATAATATTTCAGCACCATATACTGGAAGTTTTCTGAACCCAGCTACAATCCGTCTGAGCAGTTCATTGACGCTCATTCTACCAACCAAACCTCGGTTATTCAAAAATTAATAATTATTTCTTTCTAGTACAGATCAAGAAATAATAACCAGTAAAGGTTTACTTACACGACACAAGGGTGGATAACGTAAAACGCTTAGAGTTAGTACTTATAGTCAATTTATATTAAGAAAAACAAGTGAATTAATGAAATTGAATTTTTTAGGTTAAGAATATTTTGTGAGGAAATAAATTAGTGAATTTTTGTTATTTGAAAAAACATCCTGTCTTATCATTTAAAACCCGGCACCTGCCCCTTTTTATGCTAAGCCCATATTGGGACTTAACATTGGTCCTTTCGAAGCCGGATAAGACAGGAGGATTTTCAAAATGGCGGATATCGCTAGTTTAACATTATCACTGATAGCTCTTAACGATCAAATAAAAAAAGCTGCCATAAATCACACCAAAGCAAATAGTGATACAAAGGCAGGCAAGAAATACTATGCAGCACGCATAGACTCATTAGAAAAACCCTGGAAATCGTTCACAGATCTGCATGTAGCAATCTGGTCGACCAAAGATGGCGCTCAAAGCGAGTATGCCAAAGGACAACTATATGAGGAAACCGAACTCATATATATAAATCTCCTATCCACTCTACTAGAGGAATTAGAGGAGTCTTTCCCAACACTACCTCCTTACACAAATACAAATGAACCCAGAATTCAGTCAGTACGACTTTCAAAGCCGGAAACGCGGCTTCCACCAATACATATACCGACATTTGACGGTAATTACAAATCATGGCGGACGTTCCATGATTTGTTCAATTCATTAATTCACACAGACCTAAATATATCCAAGGTCCAAAAGCTACACTACCTCAAACTCAGCGTCACTGGCGAAGCTGAACGATTATTACGTCAGTTTGAAGTGACGGAAGCAAATTACGTAAAGGCATGGGAGCTACTACAAAAACGATATAACAACAAGCGGGCTCAAGTTAACACACACTTAAAAACGTTACTAAATCAGACACCAATAAGAACAGAGTCTGCCAATGCCATTCGCTCTCTCTTAGACCAGACAGAAGAGAGCTTACACGAGCTCAAATATTTAGAGCTACCCATTGAGCAATGGGATGCAATACTAATTTACAACTTGGTTCAACGCCTTCCATCAGAAACGCATCAGTTATGGGAGCAAGACCAAGGCAGCAAAACTGACATACCGACATATGCCGATCTGTCAACTTTCCTAGAGTCACGTTTCCGTACTCTAGAATCCCTTCAAGTGTGTCAGAACTTGAAACCATTAGATTGTGGACGACAAGCAAGGTCTCCTAATCAGCTAGAAAATCGTCGTGGTTACAAAACCACAACTACAAATGACCACCCGTCATCAACAAAACATACGCACAAAGGCGCATATGCATTTATGAACAAATCTTATACATGCGTCAAGTGTAAACAGAATCACACGCTGTTCCACTGCCCAGCGTTCAAAAAATTAACTCCAAAATCAAGGCTGCAATTTGTGCAACAGTTTAAACTTTGCAAAAATTGTCTCGCCTCAGGACACAGCATCAATAATTGTCCCAGCCACAAAACCTGCTTCCTGTGTCACAAGCGACACAACACATTACTACACGTAAACCAATCTCTTGAAACAAAAAACGAGATAACAAACATTGACCAAAGGCAAGCAGAAATGAAGCTTAACCAACCTAGTGGCAGTAATGAGCCAACATCACTTTTCACAACGAATGTCAACCGTGCATTGTTGTCAGCAGCTCTCGTTCACATTGAGGGGCCGAACGGACAAAAACACGAAATGAGAGCACTGATAGATTCAGGCTCTCAAATTTCATTCATAACAGAAGCGGCAAGTAGACGAATGAGGCTACCGACAAACCCTATCAAAATCAAGGTAACAGGGTTAGGCAAAACACAAACAGCTTCCATAAAGGCACAAACGTCATTCAAATTAAGGTCACTCCACACAAGCTTCGAAACAAATATAGAAGCATTCATACTAAAACAGATAACAGATTTCATACCAGCTGACACAATAAATAGCAGCAAATTGCCTTATCTGCAGCATCTACTACTTGGAGATCCTAAATTTTACGCTCCCGGCCCAATTGACATCTTACTAGGAGCAGACATCTACGGGGAAATAATTGAAAACGGAATTATTAAAGGTGCACCAGGAGAACCCATAGCACAGCACACTCAGCTAGGTTGGATTCTAATGGGTAAAACTAGAAAAAGTGACAGCACCGATAGTATTAACGCGCTCACGGTACAAGTGACAGACAATGACAAGTTGAGTCAACAACTAAGGAAATTCTGGGAATTAGAGGAAATTCCACAAAGAGTGATCCATCCCGATGATCAATCATGTGAGGAAAAATACAAAAACTCACATCGACGTTTAAGCCATGGAGCTTACCTAGTTAAACTACCCTTCAAAAACGAAAACGGAACAGAACTAGGGCAGACGAGACCCATGGCAATAAAACAGTTTCTTCAGCTAGAACAACGTTTGAAAAAACATCCAGAAATGTGTGCCGAATACAAGGCGTGCATAAAGGAATATCAACGATTGGGACACATGAAAGAAATCCCGCCAAGTCAAATAAAAACTGAACAGAGCATGGCCAGAGCAAACCAAATCCAGCACTATTATTTACCTCACCATGCAGTCACCAAAGAAAGCTCCACCACAAAGATGCGAGTCGTGTTCAACGCATCAGCCAGGTCATCCAACGGTCAGTCATTAAACCAGCAAATGTTAGTAGGCCCAACAATACAACCCACATTGTGGGCCATCATTCTACAATGGCGGCTATATAAGTATGTACTGACAGCCGACATTGAGAAAATGTACAGAATGATACACATGCATCCAAACCATCAAGACTACCAAAGGATTATATGGAGGGATAGCCCAGATGAGCCATTAAAGGATTTTCGTTTGACAACTGTCACATTTGGAACAGCAGCAGCTCCATATCTGGCTATTCGAACACTCCATCAGCTGGCCAACGATGAAGAGCACAGTTTTCCACTCGCTGCCAAAAGTATAAAAACAGAATTCTACGTGGATGACTTACTAACTGGAGCACACGATATCAATACAGGCTTATCACTGCAAAGGGAACTCATCAGTACTCTAAGCAAAGGAGGGTTTAACCTCAGGAAGTGGACAGCAAATAGTCCAGAATTATTAGCGACCATTCCGATAACAGATCAAGAAGTCAAACCCATCCTAAATCTATCAGAAAAAAATACGATAAAAACGCTCGGCCTACAATGGGATCCCATGACAGATGAATTTAGCTTCACTATTAAGCCAACAGTAGCACAAGACAGCTACACCAAACGAAGCATTCTGTCAGAGACAGCTGCTTTATTTGACCCACTAGGATGGCTAGCCCCATGCGTGATACTTGCGAAAATCTTCATTCAAAGGCTATGGCTAGGTGGATATGCTTGGGACGAACCATTACCACCCATATTAATTCAAGAGTGGACGAAATATCAAAGGGGACTCCAAGATGTCAAATTCATAAAAATACCTAGATGGATAAAATATGCACCAAAAATAAAAAACATGCAGCTACATGGATTCTGTGACGCGTCAACAAAGGCCTACGCTAGCGTCGTCTTCATGCGAATCATCGATGAAAACGACTCGGTCACGACACAGCTGCTGACATCCAAAACGCGAGTCGCTCCCACAAAGACAACATCACTCCCCAAATTGGAATTGTGTGGAGCTCTCATTTTATCACGCCTTCTAAAACAGATCCAACACGACATGAAACTACAAGATATAGCAACCATCGCATGGTGTGATTCTGAGATCACGTTGGCGTGGATACAAAGCCATCCGACGCGATGGAAAACATTCGTCGCTAATAGAGTGGCAGAAATCCAAGAGAACATCCAGCCACAGCTATGGCGTTTTGTGCCATCAAAGGATAATCCCGCAGATGTCGCCACTCGAGGATTATACCCCACCGAGCTCAGTAACTACGAGCTCTGGTGGAACGGCCCCTCTTGGCTTCAGCAACATGCTGACAGGTGGCCACAACAACACATATCGAACAAGTGTCTTGAACTTGAGTCGCGAAAAGTCAAGGCTCTGATTTGCACAGATAACCATATCGACTGGTTAAACAAGTATTCATCATTTCCCAAACTCATACGCATCATTGCATATTGTAGAAGATTCTACTTCAATTGTCAGACAACCTCAACAAATCACAAGAATGGATATCTAACATGTGATGAACTTCGACAGGCAGAAGCAAAAATTATCACAATAATCCAAAAGCAAACATTTGCTGACGAATATGAAAGTTTAGTCAAACAGAAGCCAATTCCAACCAAAAGTCGATTATTAAGCTTAGACCCATTTTTGGACACCAATCAAATCATTCGAGTAGGTGGCAGACTTGAAAATGCCATCCTAACTTACGATCAAAAACACCCCATGATTCTACCTAACAATCATCACGTGTCCAAAATAATCAACGATTACATCCATTTATACACGTTGCACGGAGGTACACAACTTGTGCTCAACACCTTAAGAAATAAGTATTGGCTAATAAATGCCAGAAACACTATCCGACAACGAATTTACCAGTGCATAACATGTTTTCGAACTAAGCCAAAAACATCAAATCAATTAATGGGGAATTTACCCTCCCCAAGAACAACGCCATCTATGGCATTCGAACACACGGGAGTAGACAATGCGGGTCCAATCGACATCAAAACATCAAAAATACGAAATGCCAAAATCGCAAAGGCATATCTCAGTATATTTGTATGTATGGCCACCAAAGCCATACACATTGAGATTGTGACAGAACTCACAACAACAGCATTTCTCGCAGCCCTCAAACGCTTTACCAGTAGAAGAGGACTATGCAGACACTTATACTCCGATTGTGGTACAAACTTCATCGGAGCTAGCAAAGAACTGTCATGCCAGTTGCAAAAACTGTCATGTCAGCTCCCACATGACATCTCCAATGACATCACATTGACAGGAATAACTTGGCACTTCAATCCACCAGCGGCTCCTCACTTCGGAGGGCTGTGGGAGGCCGGCGTGAAATCAATAAAAACGCATCTAAAGAGAACACTACAGAATACGACACTCACATACGAAGAACTATCTACGGCCTTATGCCAGATAGAAGCATGTGTAAATTCTCGACCATTGACACCACTCTCAAATGACCCTAATGACTACAACGTGCTGACACCCGGTCATTTCTTGACAGGCCGGAATATCAAAGCTGTTCCAGAGCCATCTATATTAGAAAATTGCAATCTACTTAAACGATGGCAATACGCACAAATTTTGACAGAACAGTTTTGGAAGAAATGGTCTATCGAATACATCCACAATATGCAACAACGCACAAAATGGAGAATTGCGAAAACCAATTTAAAG
The DNA here is from genome assembly GCA_963930735.1 of Dioctria linearis. Classification (NCBI taxonomy): domain Eukaryota; kingdom Metazoa; phylum Arthropoda; class Insecta; order Diptera; family Asilidae; genus Dioctria; species Dioctria linearis. Next base: position 106,759,634 of record OZ005744.1, on the reverse strand, counting down.
ATCAATGACTTGGTTTTAATTCAAAACCAACATTGCCCACCGACAAAATGGTTATTAGGAAGAATCCAAAGATCCATACAGGGGCGGACAACCATGTTAGAGTCGCCACAGTTAAAACGGCATCCCAAGAATATTATCGTCCGATCACGAAATTATTTAGATTACCAATAGCAGAAGACCCAAAAAACAGCAACAAAAGCCAGGAGTAATTTACTATTTTGTTGCCCACACGTCACAACAGAAGAAAAATTACAGCGCCATCTATTTGAATCAGGGTAAAATAAAGTGCCGATAATACAGTGCACTAGCAACAAAACCAAGCCAACTTCATCACTAACTCAATGCGCCAAAAAATTGACAACCTCGCACGAAATCAGAAGCAGCAACACACCACATTCTTCATTTTTTAGTTTTTCATTTATTTTTTTATTATTTTGCAATTATCTATTTTCATTTTTATTTCTACTAACAAATTTGTAAGTTTTATCGCTTAATTTTTATTTTTTTATTTATTTTTTTTTTCCTTTCTTTGCACAACTTACAATTTGCTGCTTGGTATCATTTATTATTTTTTTTATTTTTTGTCTTTATCATAATCGTTAGGACAATGAATTGCCTTCCGGATTTAGACGACTGCCTAGATATCGACGACGTGCCGGAGCTTGAAAGTTCTTTGAAGGACAAGCTCCGTTTAACGGATATGCCCAGGCGCCCGAAAACATACGTACCGCCCTTCGAAGCCTTACAAGCACGCCCAAAAATAAGAAATCTGGCTGATGAAATATCGACCAGAAAACCGACAAGGCCAGCCAGACCTCCTACAGGGGCAAGAAAACAAAGTCTTCAAAAGGCGGAACGGCCTCTTGAACCTGTGGCTGGCACGACATCACACAATAACACGAACCGCAAAAGGTCAGCACTGACGGCCTTTGCCACAACAACAACGGCGGCAGCGACAACGCGTCATGACACGCCACACGACATACCACCCAAAAGGCCAGCATTGATGGCTCCATTCACGGCACCAGTTGATGCAACACAAAAAGAGGCTGCCTTAATGCCTCAAAGGCGACACCCGACTCCAGCAACACCAAGAGCATTCACAAAGCCGCCAGCCAATTTTGTGGTCGATCCTCGGCTGTGGGAGCAGATCCAGCATCAAAATATCCCATGGCTAAAAATCATGGCAGCTAAAAAGTGCTATCGAATTCCAACGGAGGACGGGGATACACTTCGTTTCCTAAAATTGGCAACAGGAAAAATCAGGGTTCGTTTACAAATAAAAGACAGTAACGTAAGTTGCACACAATTTATTTACTAATTTATTCTCGCTAACAAAAAACATAACTTCTCTCTTTTCGAGAGGCGGGAGGATGTTCCGTCGCGGAACAATTAAAACTAACACTAAACTTACATACTAAAAACTCACGCACTAATTATCATAACGAATCCCACGATGAGCATCGGCAATAATTCCCGCGATGTCCCACTGAGCACCCAAGCAAAAATCTAAAAGAAAAAACAACTGCGGGTATTTATAAAATCAACAAAATAGTAAAATCTCAGATCATTTACAAGGTTAAATGAGAAAAAACAAATACTCACTTACTAAACAAGGCAAACAATCCCGCGCCACAGTCATGTCTCCACCACCTAAAAAGAAATAGAAGACAAAATCATTAATAAAATGAATAAAATAAACATTAAAAAAGAATGTAAACACTTACCAGTTTCAATCAGCTGCCACCAACAATTTGACATAATCAAAATGTTGGCCCATAACATAGCAAAGTATTCCGGTTAAAATTATGATGACGCCATTTTTGGGCCAAAATGGATAATTCTTGGACCAAATACATGAAAAATCACACGATGACGCCATTTGTGGACCAAATACGTAAAAATTAACGCAAAGACGCGGGCGTCATTGGCAACGCCACCGGCAGACACAATCTCCATTGTGTTTCTGCCTATAAATAGCGAGCGATTGGAAAGATGAAATCACTTGCGATTTGACCAAGCGACACGACAGATCGGTGGCTCTGAAACCAAAATAAAGTCTTGAGTAACAAAACCAAGGGAAGTATTTCTGACTCCCATTTATACTAATATTTTTATATAAAACATTAATAATATTTCAGCACCATATACTGGGAGTTTTCTGAACCCAGCTACAATCCGTCTGAGCAGTTCATTGACGCTCATTCTACCAACCAAACCTCGGTTATTCAAAAATTAATAATTATTTCTTTCTATTACAGATCAAGAAATAATAACCAGTAAAGGTTTACTTACACGACACAAGGGTGGATAACGTAAAACGCTTAGAGTTAGTACTTATAGTCAATTTATATTAAGAAAAACAAGTGAATTAATGAAATTGAATTTTTTAGGTTAAGAATATTTTGTGAGGAAATAAATTAGTGAATTTTTGTTATTTGAAAAAACATCCTGTCTTATCATTTAAAACCCGGCACCTGCCCCTTTTTATGCTAAGCCCATATTGGGACTTAACAATGTCGTAGGTAAACAAAAGAAATGTAGGTAAGACTCACTCGCTATAGAGCGTAATCGATTTATTATGAGCAATTGTGATTACAAGAAATTTTATGTCAACGTAAGGAGAATTCGTGTATAAATACGATGTATTGATACTGAATCAATAACACTTTTTTCAATAGATTTATACGCTGCTCTTCGGCGTGTCTTTTTATTCTTGAACCTGTTCTTCTTAGCAATATCGGCGTATCCGCTGCTTAGCTGTGCTGACGCCATTAATCTGAGCGTATCCTACATGTAGTGACGCTCTAAGTTAGGCACCAAACCCAATCTGAAAAGGAGAAGCTGTACATCTGAAGAAGCAGACTGAAATCATAACAATGGGAGCTTAATGCAGGTGGTTCAATTCCCCTAGGGTTGCAGTCGGCAAGGTTCTCATTAGATCGCATGTGATGCCATGACTGTATATCAGTTAAATTTTGGATTTCTGCAATCCTATTTGCAACAAAAGTTTTGTACTTGTTCGAATGATTGCGGATCCATGCTAGGACCATAAAGGAATCTGTCCAGGCAAAAATGGGGGTTTTAGTAAGATTTAGATCTGTTCTAACTCGATTAATAAGCCGAGCTAATAGTATAGCACCGCATAACTCGAGGCGAGGAAGCGTAATAGGTTTGGCAGGGGTTATTTTGGATTTCGCAATAAGTAAATTCACATGGACGTTTCCTTCTTGATCAATAGCCCTGATGTAAACCGCAGCCGAATACGCTTGATTGGATGCATCGGAAAATCCGTGTAGCTGGCATGTTGAAAAATCGCTAGTGGTGGATATCCAACGTGGTATAAGAATTGAGCCAATGTGACACAGCTTTTCTTTGAATTGTCGCCAGTGCATGTCGATATGTGAAGGTATCGGCTCGTCCCAGGAGCATCCGGAAATCCATAAGATTTGCATCAGAATTTTGGCTGTAACTATGATCGGAGATATCCAGCATAGTTGGTCAAAACGTGTAGCAATTTCTGACAACACAGAACGCTTTGTAGAAATGCGATCTGCGAATTGTTTATATTGCAAGGTGAAATGGTCAGTTGCTGGGTGCCAATGTATTCCCAGGGTTTTTACAGATTCATCACTTGATAAACGTAATGGAAGTTGTACTGCCCTATGTTCCTCCGGAATGCTTGATAGGAGATCCGATGAATTGCTTACCCATTTCCTTAGGTTGGAGCCTGCTGACGACAAAATGTTAATCATCTGCGCTTGTATCTCCAAGGCTGCATCGATGGAATCTGCTCCAGTGAGCAGATAATTAACATAAAAATCACGCGGTATAATTTTGGCAGCTATAGGATATTTTGCAGCTTCATCAGTTGCTAATTGGTGAAGGGTCTTGATTGCTAAATATGGAGCTGGCGTTGTGCCAAATTTGACCGTGGTTAACTTATAGTATCTGATATTTTCGCCTGAAAATTCTGATTTACAGGTACATTTGCTCTATGTCGGCTGACATAGCGTATTTATAATTGCGCCATCGAAGTAATGTTGAGAAAAGCTCAGATTACAGTACTGGACCCGTATGCAACTGTTCATTTAAACTTTTTCCATTAGTGAATTTAGCCTACGCATCAAAGACGACTCGAACCTTGGTCATAGTGCTATCCTTGATGACGGCGTGGTGAGGAAGATAATAACATTAGCTCGACTGGATTTTTTATCAGGCAGTATCATGTGCCCTAATGATTTATATTCGTTGATGCAAGCCTTGTATTTCTGACTAAGCTCAGGATTTTGTTGCAATTTGTGCTCTAGACAATAAAATCTTCGTAGAGCCATGCCACGAGAGTCACCTAAGCTGCGACCTTCATTAATAAAGGGCAAGCGGACTTCGTAACGGTCCGTTGCGTTTCGATGGTGAGTTTTTTATATAAAACTCTTCACAATCGCGGTCTGGCTGAGACAGTGTCTTCCTGGAATAACTTCTTCGGTTTCCTAGAACCGCCGCAGAAGTTTATCGAGAGAAGACTCTTCCTCGTAATGAGCATTTACTGTTAAGGTGGACGCTGTGGAGTTTGTGTGAGTGTCTTTTAAATTGCCAAAAAGGATCCAACCTAGGGTGCTGTTTTGTGCAATAGGTGTACTTGGAGTGCCTTTTCGCAACCGTTCTAAAAAGATTTCTCCATAAACATCTGCTCCTAAGAGCAGGCCGACTTTTCCTGGCTTGAAAAAGAGTGTATCTGCGAGTTGCAGGCCATGCACTTGGCTCCAGTCCTTGCTTGGAATGGTGGACGGAGGCAGAATGTCCGTGACGGTTGTTCACGATAAGGGCATCTATCATGGTTATCTTATTCGAGGTTGAATAAGAATGAATGATTATTGTAGCCTGTCTGCTAACACTCATAGCTTCTGACTTTCCTAAGCCAGTGATTTGTTGCATCGATGTGTTCATAGTGGCCAATTGCAGCTTGCGTGCAGCAGCCCTTGTTGTGAACGTGACTTGAGAGCCTGAGTCAATCAAAGCTCGTGAAGTAAACATGGTGCCCTTTATTATGGAACTTTAAGCAATGCTGTGGCAAGCAAGGCTTGTGCAGTTCGCATTGTTTGATTCGCGTCAAGCGTTTGAATTAATCGTTGGATGTGGAAGGCGAGTTACAAGGTTGTACTTGTACGTATGGGCTGTCTGTTTGTTTAGGCGAACTCTGTGGATTTGTGATGTTCCTATGAAGTAAAGAATGATGTTTCCTTCCACATCGCTAGCATGTAAACTTGCTAGCGCAATATTTTGTATTGTGGTTTTTTGACAGTTAATGCACAGCCGATTTGACGTGACAAATTTTGAATTTTGAATCAACGTCCAGTTTAATAAATTTGGTGCATTTGAATAATCGATGCTGCTCGTTACACATTATGCATCCGTCCCCAGATGATGTAAAGTGAGTTGATGCTCTTGGAATTTGAGCTGATTTATTGGCTGAATTTGGTTTTGTGTCTGAGATTGCTTCCAGAGCTCTAAATCTTGTCTCTAGAAACGTCTTCAAGCATTGCACTAGCTTATAAATCAAGATTGTATCCCAATGTTTAGTGGGGACTTCTAATGGTTTGAGTTCGTAGATACATTCGGAAGATATGTCCAGCACTGTTTTTATTGCCCTGGCTGACTCTTGTGTATCTTAGGTAAGTCGAATAGAATTTTTAGCTGAGCATTATTTAACACTTGCTTGTTGTCATACCTATTGAGCAATATCTTCCATGCGCTGTCGTAACTCGAGTTCGTCATAGGAAGTTGACGCAATAAGTGTTCTGCTTCTCCATAAACACTTGATTTCAAGTAATGAAATTTCTGTGCTGGTGATAGCGCAGAACTTGTATGAACCAAGGAATGGAATAGATCGTGAAATGACCTCCATGACTCGTATGACACTGGGAATTTTGGTATTGTGATGCTAGGCAATCTCAGAAAGGAAGAAGATTCATTCTCTGGTTTTTACGTTGGTTCTTTTGTTTCAAGTGCCTCCAATGCATCTCTAAGAATACCTCGAAACGTGTAGTATTTATTTTCCACGCTTGAGAATAGATCGCCTGCAAAATAATCGTGTTTCTGTAGTTCACTATCATCCAAAGCTTGCGCAGCTTGGAGAATTGAATAATAAATAGTCGTAAAGTCTGACCAAATTTCGCCTAAGGCGTACAATCGCTCAGAAAGAAGACCTTTTGCTCGTTTTTCTACATCAGTTTTGTTGTAGTTATTGAACGATTTTTCGAATATTTGTGCTGAGAATATGCACCACTAAACTTTAAATCCGTCTCGAAGGACCAGGAAATGTACTGCCCGAAGTCAGAGCGTAACAAGAATCTTTATTGTAGTCGTTATCCACAATAAAGTGTTTAGTTAGTAATTTTCTTATTACAGTCGTTACCCGTAATAAGAATCTTTATTGTAGTCGTTACCGACAATAAATGTTTGTTAGTAATTTTCTTATTACAGTCGTTACCCGTAATAAGAATCTTTATTGTTGTCGTTACCCACAATAAAGCGTTTAGTTAGTAAATTTCTTATTACAGTCCTTACCCGTAATAAGAATTTTTATTGTAGTCGTTATCCACAATAAACCGATTAGTTAGTAATTTTCTTATTACAGTCGTTACCTGTTCACTGTTAATAAAAATTCACAACACTAGGAGATACCACTGAGAAAAAATTATCAAGTTAATCACTGCACTGCCAAACTGAAAAAGAGATCGAGTCAAAGGCGCATGGCAACAATTTGGATAGTAACAATAACCTACCATAGCAACTGCAACTCATCATGAGTTTATACAGTATTACCATTTTAGTCATCGCTGCTATCAAGCTATTTTTCGCTAAATATGTTTAAAATAATTGAATTTAATTTATGTTAGTCCCAATCAATGTGGTGTAAATAATTACTGTATTATCGAGTTACTTTGCTTATAACATTTTTGGATGCACTCGTAATGATAGCTTTGATCAACTTATTGCAGGCATTGGAATCAGAATGTAAATATCGCTCTCAGTGCCATATAGGTTTAATGCGATGTAATGAATATGTTTTCCCAATCAGTAGTCGATTGTTACAATTAGTCACAACATTGCCGGTGTTAACAGCAACAAATGACATATACTATGGTATATTAAAGCAACTAAAAACTTATGTTCGAAGCATGGCTGGACCGAACACGTGCCTATTAAATTTTTGTTGATTTAAAGATAACACACAATGAACCCACCCATCAAAATCGTTTTTTTGTGAATTCCTCTGTTTTCAGGTGTGAAGCAGTTTCCTGAACAGTAATTCTTAAACTTCCCAACTTGGGTTAGCTAGAATACATGTGCGAATTGTTCTTTTCTTGCTACATTTTTAATTTGATTTGTTTTTAATTACTCTATAGATTTACAGTACAAATAAGTGGATAGCTGTAAATTAGCATGCTTAAGAATAACTTTAAATGAATCTAAATTAAATCGAAACGTAAATCTATTTATATTGTTCTGAATTTAATATTTACCACTACCAAATTCCACCAAAGATAGATAATATTGTTACATGTGGCTAGAGAACGGTTCTACATAAACTGTTCCGTTACGCACGTGCTGCAAGTACAGTATTGTCAAGCTACAAAGGGTTTACATCAGTTTCTTATACAGCACATGGTGTAAGGAATCCCTGCGTAAGAATTTGTAGATCAATCAAGAACAGACCTGGCGTCACATTTTTGTGATTCCATTTAAGGTTCGCATTATTTACATAACACTATTTGGTGGTTCCATCCAGGAACCAAGCTACTTCCGTAACATTGTCTATAACTGTTATTAATTAAAAAATAATGAAGTACACAATTTTAAATCTTAAAAATACCAGTGTGATTCCTTGATTCCTCCCTCCATGTCTTTTCGCGAACTGATTACATCGAACCAAAAATAGAAAAATTAACAAAAATAACGTCTTTTTCGTCTACTGTAGTACTTCACTGACACACTAACGTGTGACGGAAGCCACATATTATAAGCTCTACTGTCGTACGAAATTCAATTTTTATAGTCCTCACTGTTTTCAGTTGGTTTCAAGCAAACGTCGCAGATTTCACACCATTCGTCATCTAAATGGGAACACTCCAAACACTTTTGCTTTGATTTTTGGACTCTTTCTCAGGACTGTAATTCTGAACACTTAAGCTTTTCGACGCAGTGCAAATGGATGTGCGATTTTATGGCTTCTTTTCTCGGAGTAGATTTTAAGTACCTACTTTTTTTCTGACATTGTAACTCCATCTTCACCTTGTTTAAACTGCTTTTATTGAATTTCGTCGGCTCGGATTTCAGATCTTTCGAATATTTTTAAGTATCCCGCTCATGTTTATTTTCTACATTAGCTCGATGAAGCCAGAAAAGATAGAAGGGATTAGATTCATCGTCAGCTCCCCCAGGAGTGGTTTCGCTGAAATCTCGTGTATACACATTATTACTAGGTGTAACGTCGTCGATAGTACCAGGGTTGGTTGCATCGTGGTTCGCTCTATCAGGGTATAAACAATGCTAAACTTTCTAGAACAGTTACAATGCTCGGAAGAAACTCGTACTTTTCGAAAGTGTCTGAATTATATATGAAAAAATTTCATATTTTAGACATGAATTCGACTTTTTTTTTCTTCTTTTAATATCAGAACCAGCTAAACACAAGCTCCCCAGTAGTGACACGTTCAATAAATAAACAATACATGCTTTTCATTAGTCGGTGTTAATATTAGTATGTTAAACTAAATATCAACCAAACACCTGATGAAAATACATGCAATGCGATATAGAACAAAAAACAAAAAATTAACAGAAAATTAAATAGAGCAAAAACTGTAATATTATATAAAACCGTATTATTAACAGTAATGCACATGCGATTAAGAGGTTCATACATGATAAAGTTAGACATCGTAGAGTTAACACGCAACACAGGTAACCTTCTCAAATTTAGTCTACTATCACGAATAGAGGTTTTGTCCAGTAAACCGGCAACTATTCGACGTTTCTCAAACGAGTTCATATGTTAAAGCTGCAAACGATCCTCTAGGTGGAAGAATTAATAAATTATTACAGGGTAGATGCCTGAGAGCAAATCGTACGAAGTTTCGATGAACAGACTCGATTAGTGCGATGTGTGTGCCGTAAAATGGAGATCAGACCTGGTTCGCATATTCAAGAAAAAGTCTCACAAAGCAAGTGTACAAACGCAATGGGAGGAATCGAAAACTCTCGGGACCAACCTAGTACTACTCTTTGAAACCATATAGTTTCTATGGGAGTCACAGATAGAGCCCACAAGACAAATCGACGAATCCAAGAACTCATAATCATAAGTGATTGGTTTCTGATTCCTGTGAAAAGTTATTTTCTAACATTTGTATATGTTGAAATCGTAGAATATTTCTAAATTAGATAGCTGACTATGTACATACCGAATTACCTCAGGTCAATGTACGCATAAAACAAGAAAAACAATTGTACATAATTGCTACATATGTAAAACGGCATTGCTCAGGAATGCGGTGACCCAATAATACTTACATTGCAATAATTCACAAAATTGGTAACTATTGCTTTCCAATAAAAACATTCTCACTGGGGTCACTGCCTTACGAGCGATTTTTGCAAGAAAATTAATTTAATGTCCTTTCCGCATTGTAAGCATTTTGTATTTTATGCATTGACCTAGAGTTAGCTGTTTGTATATATAGAGTAAGATTGAGGAAATAAATTCATTCAGTTTTATATTAAAGCATATAGCGTACTCAGTTAATAAAGTTTACATTAAAATCGTTTGCATATCTTTTGCTAGTTATTCCGCCTAACATATCATCATAGTGTAGCGGTACATTGCACCGTTTACACCTTCTACAAGAACTCAAGGTTTATGTGCCTTGGTCTTACATCTCAATGCATTGGTCAAGGTTTATGTGCTTTGACACTGCAAGGCAGAATAAAAGAATTCTGTACAGTATATATTAAATACAAAATTATTATTTTTGCACCAATCATAAAATTTGTGAAGGTCACCCCTGTTCACAGTCGTTTACCGATTTGATCTGAGCGAAAAGCTTAATGTCGTCAGCATATATCAAGACGTAGTGCCTCAGAACAGAGACAATGTCGTCAATAGATATATTAAAGAACGATGGGTCGAAGTAACTACCTTGAAGTACGCCAGATGAAGCCTTCCAGACTCCAAATATGGAATGGCGGAGATGTATTTGGTCTATTCTGTTATCTAAATAAGACTCCGTCCATTTTAGAAATGAAGGGGGAAACCCATTCTCTACCATTTTAAAGAGTATCACTTTGTGAGTTAACTTATCGAAGGCTTTACTAAGCCGTGTATAAATACAATCTGTCTGGTAGCCAGTTGGAACCCCGCAAATGGTATCTGTAATGATCCTCGTGCGTCATAATCACCAAAAAATAAGTCTTGTGTAGATTTCAAGATTGTGTTGGAACCTAAACTAGACTGCTGTTGAGATCGACCATGTATCTCAGGAAGAAAAGCTTAAGTTCAGACTAACCAGTGTGTCTAATCTGACCTTGATGCTGGAGAGTGGTGACGAAGTAATAACTACTTGACTCTTGGTTGTACTGTAAATTTATTAACAAATGCATGTACTTCTATACATAAAATTATCACAGTAGAAGAATATTTTAACAGAGAGATTACAAAATATAAAAATAAGCAAACATTTTAAAAGTTGGTTACACAAATTGTACACAAAAACATAAGAATTTACGGAACTAAATTTTGTTTACACACACTGTGAACAAAGAGCCAAATGAAATTACAGAACTAAGTTTGTTTACACAAATTGTAAACAGAAGCTAAAGAAGCTATAAAAAAAACAATTGCCAAAAGAAATTATAAAAAAGAACAAGCAAGAAACAAAATATCATTCTATCAAAGGCTAAGCAATTTCAAAAGAATGTATGCACATTATTGTGCATTTTGTATGTATGTGGCTGAGTCACACAATTAATCGAGCGTTTAACCACCTGTGGTGGTAGGAAAAAATGCAGCGTGCGCACATTGCTTATGAAGTAAGCTTCTGCTGCACTCAATTAATTGTGGCATATTGACCTTCGCTAATTTGGCTGATGTTCGATCTCTTCTGGATCTGAACATGTTGGGGCCGCCCGGCGCTCATACTCGGTTGAAGTGGGCTTCGATCAGTGTATTAGGAGATGATGATTTCTTCTGATTCGAGGAATGCGTTGTTTTGCAGCACGCTATGTTGTACCTTACTGCAACGTCTTTTATGTTACGTTGATATTTGCATATACATGCAGCCAATATGATGATAGCTAGAACGGTCGTATTTCCCATGATGGTGTGTATATAGAGTTTTTATTAAGTGAAACTGGAGAAAGTATTTCGGACGCGGTGGTGTAGTCTCGTATTTGTTCATCTGAACGGACTAAAATGTTTGCCTGAAGGGTGGCAGGAGGTTTGCTGAAATCTATAACTGCATTGGCTGGATTTATTTCCTTGAAATGGCTGCTGATGACTCTTACCGCCTGGTCCGTGAATGGTTTCAGTGTTATCTCCTTGGTCTTAAAGAAACAATCATTATGTACATAGATGGATGATCCCATTTCAGGTTAGAACAATTTCTGTCCTTTTCCCTTGCGAACTATGGCTGCAACCTTGGGCTCCGTTGTTGCATACAACCAGGTATTCCTTTTCATCAGGGCACTACAGATTGTTCCATTAAGTTTTAACTGGCGTATATGACAAGATGTCTTCGTGCGCCGGTCATAGATCTCATCAATAATGCAGGATGGACTATCCTGAAGATTGTGCACATTTGCTGCGCAGAGGTATATATTCTCATTTGTAGTTGAGTATGCTTTGAATTCGTTGTCATCAAGGTTAAAGTAGGTTTGATGATCGTAGTTGCGATCATGTAATGTTTCAACCCAGGTATCAGCAGTGAGTTGTTCTTGACAATTTGTGGAGTTGGTGTGACGTGTAGTAAATCATACAAAGTGGGTTCCACTATGTTTAGATAGCCGTATACTGTTATATTCCCGCCATCTACTCTGACGTCCAGACGGTCTTGTGAAGTAGCTTCTATCAATATATTTGTGTTCATGTTTTCGGATGCTGCCTTGACTGCATTGGCTAGCTCTTGCGCTGTGATGACATTAAGAAGATGACCGTAACCGTTCCCAGCGTTGAGCCAGTGCTTGTATTAGTATTGGAGCTCATGGAAGTAGTCTTCCGCTGTAAGATAAGTGGACATGACTTCCGCACTGATTCTGTTATGATCCGCTTGTCAATAACAGTTTTTCATTTCATTAATATAGGAGATTACCTGTGTTAAACGTAAGCTGAATTGGTTGAGTCTTTCTTTAACATAAATATTCGTTTTGTTTATGCGTGTATTAAGTAGGAGGGTTTGTAGGCTTGTTGCATGGATAATGCTCTGTTGATTGTGTTGAAGAGCTTCTATATCCATATATGCTTCATCATTTACTCCAAAAACGCTGTTGAGTAGTTTGCCAAACACACCTCTCCTTCTTCTTTTCTTTTTCTGGGCTTGTGCCAAGTAAACTATGCCCCTTGTTGCTCTCAAGAGGTCTTCTCTTCTGTATGACAGATGTTGGAAAAGAACGTCACAGTGAGCAATTTCAGTTAATTCTCTTGTCTTTTCACACATCTACTTTAATTGCGTCCAAGTAATGTTGATCATTTTTGGTCGTGTACCACTTCACTGACTGGGAGACAAATCTGTACCCGAAGATTTCCCCTTTTGATTTGGCTATGACCAACATTTTCTATGTGGAGACCAGAGTTGGGATGAAATATTTCGTAGTCTGCTGCAAAGAGAGCAGTTAACCAATAGAGTATCACCAAGGTTGTGTGTAAAAATTTTGCGGCCCAGGTGCAGAGCGTGACTCTTTGTATTTTGTTTGGCGGGTGGTTCTTATTGGTGTTCGCTATCTGAGCATGAGTCCTTGAAGTGGAGGAGCGTGCTCTTTTGTTGGAGAAATGCTTCCCCTGCTTTATAGCGGTTATCATTGCTGTTATGGGTGCAGGCTCAGAATCTTCATGCTCTAAAGAGGGTATGTCCACCGGCAATTGGCAAAGTTTATTGAGAAGACGTATTTTTATGCCATCTTTGTATTGTACTGAGACTATGCGTACAATATTATCCGCGCCAGGGTGAAGTTCTACAATTTTTCCAAGTGACCATTTTTGAGGAGGCATGTTGTCATTTTTTACTGAGACTAGCTCGCCGATTTAAGTATTTTCCTTTGCTGTCTTCCACTTGCTTCTTTGCTGCAATGTGGTTAGATATTCTTCTGACCATCTCTTCCAAATATCTTGCTGGTACTTGGTCATCTTTTATGTATTTGTTCGTTGGTGATATCAGGTTCTGGAGGCGCTAACAGTGGTGTTCCTATTAAGAAATGTCCTGGTGTTAACGGTTCTAGATCTCTGGTATCTGCAGAGTATTGGCAAATTGGTCTGGAGTTCAAACATGCTTCTACTTGATTAAGACCTGTAGCGAATTCCTCGTAAGTTAGCAGCGTTTCACCCAGAACTCTTTTCAGATGGGTTTTTTACTGACTTGACTCCGGCTTCCCATAATCCTCCAAATTGTGGGCTGCCAGCAGGGATAAATTTCCATTCTGTGTCATCATTCGCTTATATTTCAGCAGCCTGTTTTGTCGATTGCGCAATTGCTAGTTGCAAGTCTTTATATTGTTAGGATGATCGAATTTAAAACACCGAACTGCTTGAATACTCAACTAGTAATGAATTTATTCAGTTAAAATCTCTCTTACAAAACTTATCTCTACTTAAAGAATTCGTTTATTCAGCGAAAACACTCGCTTGATACTTTAGATTATAATTTGTGATGCTCTAGCATCAGCACAAAGTTAAGAGTAAAAAGTGCCCAGAGGAGTCTGTGGGCGATAAGTTAAGCGTTGTTTATATAAACAACGAATTATTTCTTAAGGGCTATACATTGATATGGTTACAAATTGTTAGGGTATACATTATTAGGGTTATACACTGAAGTGTACATAACACCTTCCCCCTTAAACGGAAGATTAGGAAAAGTATCTAATCTGCTGTAGAAAATCCTTGCATGACGTCATCCTTGGAAGAATATATAGATCGCCTACCGGTCACTCGAGAATGCGATAGGGCGCGGCTAGCAGGTTCCAATCGTCTGTCGTAAGACTCGTGAGCAATAGGGCCCAGAAGGCTTCCTTCCTCCCGGATTGAAGACATCGCCATGGACACTGGAACGGGATCAGTCGCAGATCGCTCCGGAGTAAAGCAGTGGTTGCATATATTCACCAAGCAGCCAGTCGACTCGCCTCTGCGTTGATTATTTCTTGGACGACATAACATCCTCAGAATAGTGTACAGTTCCATGCAGGAAAAGGCTTTATGGAGAAAGAAGATTCCGAGAATCAGACCTATAAGCTGCATCGCGATGACATACCATTGACAGTGGTTAACTATGTGTGGCTGGTTTATCAGGTTTTCAACGTGATCCTTGAGAATGTCAAGTCGGTGTGATGCCTGCTTCAAGTCATCCAATCGAACATTTGTGACATGAATTGGTGAAAGAAAAAGGCTGTGATTGCTTTTATTAGCGTTATTTTTGAAACAGCAGTCATCTTCCAAAGTGTTGACTTCAGGAATGATGTTTCGATAAGTCGTAGTGATTTTGCTAAGGACCAATACTTGACCTAGCTTGGAATAGGCTCGACATCCTTCCTTTAGTGTTAACACTCCAGTCTCTTGAATGATCTGATCAAAAATTTCGGTTTCCGGACAATCAATTGTGATTCTATCGGGATTACTTAGGACGAAAATCCATTGATTATATTTAAGAGGGTGCCATATCTCGATAGTTCCTGTGACCATGTGAGTCCTACAGTTTTTGGGGATCGTCCTGGTTGATGAAGTTAAAAGTGTAGTTTCGCATAGTGGTTTTTCAAGTGTAGAGACATGGCTGAAAATCTTTGAGTTGCACATATTGCATTCTATTACCTTGAAATTGCGATATAAGGATACATAGGTTCTATAAAGGCATATACGGAGGAGATTTTTGGAATGGGTAATGGGAATAACCTATATATATGAAACAACTGGTTCTTAACTAGAGGAATTTGGATAACGAAAACAAGTTTACCATCCTGATAATAAACTTCTAACTTAGATAAATCTAATAATTTATATGCATTATCATAATCTAAAGGTAAAGGAAAAGATTTACCATCTTTCAATAATCTTACTTTACTATTTATTTCATCAATGAATTATTTGGGCGTAATTATAGTTGGATGTAATATGTTGGTTTTTGCAAATAATATGGCATCTGTTATTTGATCGTATTGTTCACTTAATTCGTTTACAAGATAAGTTAATTTGTTTACATGGCTTGTAATCATTATAGAGGTTTCCAATTCATTTTCATTATCTATCGTATTTTGCATAAACATATTGAATCTTTCAATATTTTCATTGAAAAGTTTTTCGTGTATCTTAAGTGTATGAATTGATTCGTGAAAGTTTGAAATTGTACTTTTAATTACTTGAATTTGTTCTTTCATCAGAACTTGTAAGTTTTTTATCGTCTTCTTCGACCTTTTGTATAGCATCGTTATAATATTGGGCATCATCAGCATCGGGAACACCGAACAGCCAGTTGAATGCATATACTCCGCCATTGAAAATGCCACGTCTAGATCTTCGATGATTGATTAAGTGCGCCAAGGTTTCCTCTTTTTGATATAACTTTGGAATTTGAACAGACAAAAACTCTAAAGTTTGTGCACAGTGAAATGTGTAAGGTTTTCGTGAATTACCGCGGCACATTGCCAATGATTTATCATAGATATTTTGAATTAAGGAAAGCTTTTTGTTGTAAAAAGATATGTTTGTGTATGTAATAATTTGCCAATAATCGGAATAAAAATTTTACTTGTCCCAAGTGTTCGTAAAATATACCGCTGCCATTAGTTACAGGTTCGATTTTGAAGTACTCTGCTCTAATCAACGGGATGATAGATCTGCAACGAGATATGCAGGTTTTAAACGATTTACATGAACTCGTAATTGTTTGCCTTTACAATCAATAGTGGTATTTTGGTTATTATGAATTTATATAATTTTGTAAGGACCTTTAGAGTTTGGGGACAGTTTTTTTGGAAAAACCTACCTTATTTTGGTTGTTCTTTAGGTAAACGTTATCACCTAGTTTATAAGAATGAGTATGGGTGTTTCGGTCATGAATGATTTTCTATTTTTGTTTTACAGACAGCAGGTTTTCCTTTGCGATTTGATGAGACCGATTCAGTCTGTATTTCAATTGGTCACAATAACATTCATAAGTATATTTGAATTCTGGGGTTGAGGTAATTGATGTAGGTAATATAGTTTTATGACCATACAGAAGTTCATATGGGGAGAACATAGTAGAAGCATGAATATTAGTGTTATAAGAAAATATCGCAAGGGGAATGTATTTATACCAGTCGGTTTGCTTGTCACTTATGTAATGTTTTAGGTAGTCTTTGAGGGTAGAGTGGGAGCGTTCTAATGCTCCATTTGATTGAGGGTGATACGCCGTATTAAAACAATGCTTGATTTGGAATAACTTAGTAAGGTTTTTTATTAACTCTGAAGCAAAATTTGAACCTTGATCCGTAAGGAGGGATCGTGGTATTCCAAACATTGTTATAAATCTGACAAGGCCAACCGCTACTGTTTCAGCTTCCTGGTTGATCAATGGTACCGCGTAAGAGAATTTCGTGAGGTCATCTTGCATTGTAAGTACATATTTGAATCCGCTTTCAGACAATGGAAGAGGACCCGCTATATCGAGGGCTAGTTTTTCGAAAGGTTGATTACTTGTACTTGTAATTTCCATTGGTGCTTTATAAGTTTTCCGTAATGTCTTGTTTGTCTGACATGATTGACATTGTTTTATATAACTCTTGATATCCCTTCTCATATTATGCCATTTGTATATCTGACCAACACGTTTCAAGATCCTTTGATAACCACAGTGACCAAAAACAGGTGAGTCATGATTCTCTTTCAATATAAGAGGAATCTGGTCCTTAGGTGGATGGACAACGATATTTTGGTAGATTGTTACGCTTATCTTTGAATTTCGAAACACAAATAGTATGATCTTTATATTTTTGGTAGTTATATTGGTTGAATTCATCAACAGGGTTGGCAATTGATACGGATTTCAAATGGTCCTTTTCTAGTTGCATTCGGAGATTTTGCACAGTATAGAAGAAGTCGGAGTATAGAGGTTTATCATAAAAGTTTTGTTTGACAAAACAGTGATAGTAGACTTGTTGATTTTTATTTTTTGATTTATAGTTGGAATACAATTCATGAGGTGTATTTTTTATTACCTCAAAATCAGTGGATTTTGACAAGATTCCTTCAGTATGTTTATTATCGTTGGTAAGGTCAATAGCAGTAATATAAGCTATGGACTCTTTTGAGCTTAATATGTGTTCATTCATTTCTTTAAAATCATAAATATTTGGAGTTAAAGAATTGTAGTAGAACTTGATATAGTCGTTAAAAGTTAAAAGGGATACGTGAAAGACAGTCAGCATTTGTATTGACGCGACCTGGTTTATAGGCAACCTCATAATCATACTGCTCTAATTTTTGTCTCCACCTGACTAATTTCGAACCAGGGTCTTTAATGTTAAACAACCAAATTAATGGTCTATGATCTGTGACTATTTTGAAACGTCGTCCGTAAAGATAGGGCCTGAAATGATTGGTCGCCCATACGATAGCTAACAGTTCTCGTTCAGTAGTACTATAGTTGGACTCAGCTCTGTTAAGTGTTCGGCTAGCATAAGCTATAGGCAAGTCGGAACCAAGAGTCCCTTGACTTAACACAGCTCCGATCGCGTAATTTGATGCGTCGGTAGTAAGAATAATTTCCTTTGTGAAATTCGGATATTGTAATATAGGTTCGGAGATTAGACTTTGTTTCAATGTGCTGAAAGCAATTGTTTGCTCGTTTCCCCCCTCGAATGATACGTTCTTTTTCAGAAGTTTTGTTAGTGGGCGAGTAATTAAGGAAAAATTCTGAATGAAATGTCGATAATAGCCAGCGAGTCCCAAGAATGACTTGATTTCTTTTGCACTCTTTGGGCTGGGATATTCCATTATTGTTTGGATTTTGTTTGGATTAAGCTTAACACCATTGTTTGTGATAATGTGTCCTAGATATGCGACCTCAGTACGCATAAATTCGCACTTATCTGGTTGTAGTTTTAAATTGTGTAGTCGAAGCCGCTCGAATATTTTCCCAAGTTTTGACTCGTGATCATGGATGTTAGAAGCATAGATAACCACATCATCGAGATAGACGAAACATTGGATGCCCTGAAGACCAGTCAAGACTGCATCCATAAGTCTTTGAAATCTAGCTGGAGCATTTTTGAGACCGAAGGGCTTTCGAACGAACTCAAAATGACCCATAGGAGCGGAAAATGCAGTTTTTGGACCATCTTCTATTTCCATTTCAATTTGATGGAAACCTGATGCCAAATCGAATGTAGTGAAATAAGCAGAATGACTCAATTGATCTAGAATATCAGAAATATTTGGGAGCGGATATGCATCTCCCACTGTCACCTCATTGAGTTTCCTGTAGTCGACCACTACAGGCCATTTTTGTTTTCCGGATGCATTCAGTTTTTTTGGAACTACCCAAACGGGTGCTGACCAGGGTGACACCGAAGGTTTAATTATTCCCTGGTTTATCATTTTATTAATCTGATTGTTCACTTCGCTTTTGTGAACTTCAGGGTAGCGATAAGTCTTTGCAGCTATAGGTACGGAAGTGTTAGTATTAATCTCATGTTTTACAGCATGCGTTGATGAAAGAAAATCTCCTTCCAGGTAGAATATGTCGTTGAAGTCTTTGCATAAATTTAAAAGTGGAGATTTTTCTTCAGAATTGAGATGGGAAACACGGAGATTTTTGATGAGTTCATCGGTACGACTAATGGATATATTTACACCAAATAAAAAGGAATTTTGTTTGGAATTAGATATGGCTTTCTCTTCATGAATTGGAAGATTATAGGCTGCCTTCGGAATTTGCTCAAGATGTAATCGTATTTCATTTAATGAAAATCTCTTTTCAGTTGTATTTAGAACAGTTGCAATGGCCCTTGAATTGCCATTTACTTTTGTTATGGCCCTGCATAGATAGATACCTTCTTCTATATATGTTTCAGGGATGACACCTTCTTTTATGGAAGGATTAAGAATTTTTACTTCAATCAGTGTTTCAGTCCGTGGTTCTAGGAATCTTGTATGATTGTCTTTATCAACTTCATCACTGTTATAGAGAATTTGAATGAAATACTCGTTTAACTTTAATTTTTGATGATCAATAAGAGCCTTATGGTTACTAAGGATGTCATTCCCCAAAATTCCGTCGAACGGTATATTGGAGGTTTGATTAATGATATGGAATTTGCCATTAATTCCTTGCAAAGATTTAGAATTCTTCTCACTTAATACTAAGTTTAGATAGGTGTATCCAATTGTCTGAATACAATGATTCGGACTTATTCATCTTAAATTAATCTGTTCGTCCTGAAAGACTTTCGTTCTACCAGTTATAGCATTAGATTTAATTATTGACACATTCGAACCGGTGTCAATTAAAAGATTCAATTTTAAAGTATTAGACTGAGGACAAGATATTGTAACATATGAGGAAGTTTTTTCAAGAAAGAGAATTGTTTTAGACGTTTTAAATTGATTGCCGTTATCTATTGAAAGCTTTCCAGCAGGGCAACATCCGCTGGGGCTGAACTCACGTTTTTTGAGTTATTGAATGATTGTTTTTTGCGATTGTTATTATATTCGCGTTTTCTGCATTCGGAGATCAAGTGTCCCTTTGCTTTGAAATATTTACAGATTTTCACTTCTGTTGTAGATCTATTAAAATCACTTCCAGTTGAAGTAGAAGGTTGTGGATTGGATTTCCAATGAGGGTTATTTTGAATAACATGGAGGTTCTTAGATTGTGGTCGGATTGTTTTAAGATTTACGTCGTGTAAATTAGTTTTGTTATTATACGACTTGAAGTTATTCCGAGAGTACATACCTTGCACTTGTTCTTCGGCAACCGCAGTAGATATTGCTTCGTTCAATGTTTTAAGTTCTCTTACATGCAATACATTTGTTATCGATGGCAGAGAAAAGTAGATAAATCTGTTAAGGGCTATTTCAGTTAACAGCTCTAGTCTTCCTTCAAGTGAAGATTCGCTAGGATTTTGCTGCTGTGTTGCATTAATTGTCCTTTTCAGACAAGTTTCGACCCTACAGACGAATTGCGACACTGATTCATTAAAGTTTTGTTTTAGGTTTGTGAGTTCACACAGAAGTTGAGAATAATGTTTACGATCCTGATACATTGTTTTCAGGAAGGTTTTTAGCTCATCCCATGTTTTGAAGGAACGATTAATACAGGCCGCTTTGGCTTTACCGGAAATTTGTGTGAAGATGTAATCCAAAAGCACGAATTTCTGGGTTGAAACTGCCAATGCGAACGCTTTATTGCAGTCAGATATGAAGGCACTCAGATCATCTCGTGATCCGTCGAAAGGTTTCACAAAACGAATTAAAAATGTTATTGGAAGTCCATCAGAATTAGAAAATGATTGGGAGTCAAAGCCCCAATCTGCTTGCTGCTGGGAGGTAAATTTTATGTGGTGATTACATGCACGTTATTGTGGTTTTCTCACTTCCCGTTTTACCGCTGATTGTGATTTAAATCAGGTCGAGATTTAAAAATAGAATTATGCAACAAAACTTTCCGAATCAATTATTCACTGAAATCCTATTTCCAATCAATTAAAATTCGCACATTTGAATTAACCCGAATTATAAAAGACGTAATTATTCACGAATATTTTTGTAAACTTTTGCACTTTCAGTAAAGGTTAACGGTACAAGCCTGGGAAACAAATCTTATAAACCAATTGCACATTAATAGACAATCAAATAAAACTCAAGAAATATCTGTATTTTGTTGAGTTCTAAGATATATAGTTATAATAAGAGTAAGTTTAAATTTGCAGAAATAGAAATATATATATGTACCTACAACCAACTGCACAATTAACACAATTAAATAAAATTCAGGAAATATTTTTATTTGTTAACTTTTAAGATATATAGTTAAAATACAAATAAATTTGAATTTGCAGAAATAGAAATACGGATACAATGGGAAAGGAAAATTTCTTTTGATTACTAGCGAGAATGGAAATCAAGGAATCGCAATTATTTACTCACAGTAAAATTAATAATTCCATTTTGTGATTTATTCCAGAATAGTAGACAGTAGATAATAAATCCGGTGATTGGCACAAGCACTTTTCTAAAAAAGATCTTCTATTAACTTTTTATTAAATCTTTATTTCTGACACCAAATGTTAGGATGATCGAATTTAAAACACCGAACTTCTTGAATACTCAACTAGTAATGAATTTATTCAGTTAAAATCTTTCTTACAAAACTTATCTCTACGTAGTGAAGCTGCTCTTCAATCCATTAAAGGAAGAGCCTCAGTGCCAATTCAGAGCACAGATACCTCCCAGAAACCTACTTATTAAACTAAGTAAACCCAATTCATGGATATTCTCGTTGATAGAACCAACAGTTGTACACCTCCAGTGTACACAACAATTCCTGACTTCTAAAATAGAAGGCCAAGGAATAATCACTATCAACCATCCCTGTCAACTACAAGTAGGATCCCAAATCCTACACTATGAGGCAGAGAATATTCAGCCATTGAGTCTCCAACAGCCCAATTATTTTCCCAACACATCTATATTAGAAAATATTGTGGATCATTATATAAATAAAACCAATAAAATGGAGTCAACCGAGAAAATCAAGACAGACCTATATTCGGGAGATGACACAAATAATCTCATCCTAAAGGGTACCCAGTCATTAACAGAGCTGGACGAAAAATTAGCTAAAATAGTTACTCCTATAAACCACCATCCTACACATGTACTAGCTACAACATCAGTGTCCTTAACTGGTGTTGTCTTCACATGTATGGTGCTGTACCTGGTCGCTAAATGGCTAGCACCAAGCATAAAATATACCGCTTAAGGAAATCTGAAAAAACCCCAGAGGCGAAGGAACAAATCAAACCAATTGAGCAGTGTAAACTAGTCGAACCTACTCCTCTCAAAAGGACCCGTACCCTACCAACTACCAAGTCTGTACAAGTGGTATAAATTCACCACTTCAACAGGTCACACATGTCTAGGCCACTAGCACTATCAATCTCACAAAGAGACAGAATATAAGCGGTTTCAATAAACCCTAGTAAGTAAGTTGTAAGAGAACAAATAAGTAGTTACAAAGAAAATTATTGTAATAAATCTAGGTATATAAGTAAATTTAAAACGGAAAAAATTTTTTTTAGAAAATATTCAGCGAAAACACTCGCTTGATACTTTAGATTATAATTTGTGATGCTCTAGCATCAGCACAAAGTTAAGAGTCAAATGTGCCCAGAGGAGTCTGTGGGCGATAAGTTAAGCGTTGTTTATATAAACAACGAATTATTTCTTAAGGGCTATACATTGATATGGTTACAAATTGTTAGGGTATACATTGTTAGGGTTATACACTGAAGTGTACATAACAATGTAATTTATTGCTTGCAATTGCCCCGGCGGGCGATGAATCTTCTGTATGCTGCCATAAGGGCATCCGCAGTTAGATCACTGACTAGCTCGAGGTGGACGGCTTTGGTTACCAGGCAAATGAAAAAAGTTATATATCCTTTTAATGTTTTTGTTCCTCGTCCTCTGGACATCTTTGTAGTGAAAGGGCCAGCATAATCTATACCGCAATGGGAAAACGGCGCATATGCGTTTATTCGAACTGCTGGTAGGTTACCCATCGGTTGCTATATAGGATATTGCCGTTGTCTCAAGCATGTGATGCATCTACGAATTCTGGGTTGAGTAATACTTTTGGCATTGATTATCCAGTTTTCTGTTCTCACGTAGTTTAACGTCAGTTTAGTGCCTGCGTGAAGTGTTTGATAATGTGCATGGTCAATTATTAACTTGGTGAAATGATGCTTTTGTGGTAATAGAGCTTGATGTTTGGCACCAGGTGATAACGCTGAGTTTTCTAACCTTCCTCCTACCCGCAATATTCCTTTGGAATCAAGGAAGGGATGAATCGAGAGAAGACTACTCGTTTTAGCCAATGGCTTGCTTTTCTTTAGAGGGCCTATATCCTCTGAGAAAACCTCTCTTTGAACAATTTTAATTATGCCTTGTTTGGCTTCTTGCAGCTCTTTTGCCGTTAGACAGCCTTTATATCCTTGCGATTTAGTGAGCCTGCAATTTTCAATGAAACGCTTGTAAAATGCAATTGTCCTAACCTGGCGTGTCAGAGTGGAGCAGTTAAAAAATGCTGTGCAAGATACTCGTGTATTGAAGACCTCAGCCGTTGTTTTCATCTTTTCCTCTGTTTCGAGGTTGAATTTCTTTTGAAGCCATGCTTCAGGGTTTTGAGATAACCAGAGTGGTCCTCTCCACCGAATGTCGTGCGTGATTTACTTCTTTGGACTGATACCTCAGGTTGCTGCATCGGCTGGATTTTCTGCTGATGGTACATGCCTCCAAATTTTGTTGGGTACGAGCTTCTGTATCTCTACGAGCCTATTGGCCACGTACGTATGCCAATTGTTCTGATATTTTTCTAGCCAGCATAGTGTTATTTCCGAATCACACCATGCGAATATTGTAGGTGAATCCATTTTTAAACTAGCTACTGCTGTTGTTAGCATATTCGCTAGTAGCACGGCTCCACAGAGTTCCATTCGTGGAAGAGACACCGTTTGTTTTACGACCTTGGTCTTGGCTGTCAATATTGTTGTATGAATTTGTCCGAAAGAATCCATTGTTCTAGTGTATATGACTGCCGCACATCCCTTTTCTGAGGCATCACAGTACCCATGCAGATGTATTTCTTTGCTTGTGTGGTGATATATCCATCGAGGAATGGTGATTTTATCTAATTCTCACAGTTCTCTTGATTGTTTCCTGTCCATTTTCATAGATTGAAGTCGCCTTCCTGTAAGAGCGCAATTATCTCGTTTTGTAGCCGTGTTGCCTCTTTTTTTGTGTCTGCTGCTGTAAGCATGTCATCCACATAAAGGTCTGTGGTGAGGATTGCCCTGCCAACAGGCCTTGGCAGGACAGGTCTTGTTCTGTAACCCAGATTTGTCGGAACATTTTCGCTATATCTGCTGTGAAAACGTAACGATGTTTTCTCCAACGCAGCAGAAAATGTGAGAGGTTCTGTTAAATTTTTGGGCCAGTTAGTAGGGTATCGTTTAAGGTTAGTCCATGCTCTGTTTTGCAAGACGCGTCGAAGACTACACGCAGCTTAGTGGTAGTGCTGTCCTTTTTATTACAGCGTGATTCGATAGGTAGTAAACGTTAGAATTATCTCCAGTGTATGGTTTTGCAATTGATATATGCCCCAAGTTTATATACTCCTTCAAGAAGTTGTTGTATTCCATTAGGGTTTCTGGTTGTTTCTGTAGACTTCTTTCTATCTGCAAGAGGCGGGCCACAGCCTTGTTTCTTGATTGGCCTAATTTGCTTGCATTTTCTTTGAAAGGCAATCTGACCTTGTATCTGCCATCCTTATCTTTAGAATGGGTTAATTTAAAGTGTCGGTCACAGGGATCTTCTGACTGAACGATGGATTCGTCAACATCTGTTCCCCAAAAATGTTCCTAGAGTTTTTCTTTTTCTGCCATGGATACGAAGCCTTTTGAATGCATTGTGTTTTTCCAAATATTATCCACCCTAATTTGGTGTTTTGTGCTGCCGGAGGTCCTCTTTTGAAGCCGTTTGTTATTATATTTGCATACACATCAGCTCCCAGTATTATGTCTGTAGGACCCGGCATATTAAATGTGGGATCAGCCAGCATAATATAACCATAGTTGTCTATGAAGGCATTTACTGACAGATATGAGTCTGTTGGTGTCGCAGTTGGGTCCTGATATTCACCATGGCCTTTGTCTTAACGGAGTCTGATTCTCCGACACCAAATATTGTGGCAATGGCAGGTTGTTTGTGCAGCTTCAGTATTTGCACCGCTTCTACTTTTATGAGGGATACTTGTGAACCTGGGTCAATTAATGCTCTGAGCTGCTCTATCTCACCCAATGTGTTTTTGATTCTTACCATGGCTGTTGGTAATAAAACGTTGGGAGACCATGCATTTTTAGTGCTACAAATCAGTTTAGCTTCTGTGAAATTTTTCTGATCAAAGTTGTTTCTCTCTTTATGAGCTCTGGTAGTCACGATTACGGAAACGTTACCCTTTTCTGGTCTGTTAAATTGTTCACTACTTCGATGCAGTAAACTGTGGTGCTGTGTTGCAAATGGCGCAGGATTTAATAGATTTCTATCTATCTGTTTTATTGTGCACAAGGCAATTCGGACATAAAATCTTCTTTGTGATATGGGCTCGCCTTTCTTCAATGTTCATTCTTCTGAATTCTGCAAATTGATACAAATTGTGTTCTCTGTTACAGATGCTACACGAATTTCTTATAGTGCTGTAGAATGCCCTTTTTCCGGCTTTAGGTAATGCTGTTTTCTGTTGCCTTGAATTTTTTAAGCAATCTGAAACCTGGTGCCGTTTTTCCAAGAATTGTAGAAATTCTTCTATTGAAGGCATTTATTTGGAAGAAGACTCTCTGTGTCCAATTTCCTCATGGCTATGCGTACTATAATTGGACTCCAATCATCTGTTTTGCAATCTAGACTTTTTAATGGTTCTGGATATTCTCTGATTGTATCGTAAAGCATGATGATGTCTTCTTGAGACGTATGCTCTGTCTTTTTGGTGACGATGTTCGTATTGACGTAGGTTGAAATTATCTTACTATTGTTGTTAAATCTTTCTTGTATTAGCCGTAACGCAGTGCTATAGTTGCTGTTATTTAATTGGAGATGGTTTATCACCCATCTTGCATCTCCCTCCAAGTGATACTGCAGATATTGCATTTTCTCTAAATCACTTGTTACCCGGTTGTTATGAATGACATTCATGAAAATATCAATAAACGTTTTCCATTCCTTGTAATCTCCATTGATCTTTGGGATTTTCATTGGTGGAAGTTTCGGGTAATTATTATACCTGTTTGCTTCTAGAAACGACAAGGTGTCTCTATGTTGGAGACTTAAGTTCACTATATTGCTTGATGTGTTTGGAAGCTCGTGATTATGAGATGCTGTGAGGATGTTTTGTATCGTAGGATGAACGTAATCTGTATTGATATTATCCTCCGCAACTTTTCCTGATACGTTTGGCTGCATAAGCGTGGGTGTAGCGGAAGTATTTGCATCTGTCTGCTTAAAGGCATTATCAAGTTGCGTTTTAACGGGGATGGAGGAATCATTAGTGTTTTTGATTGCTTCAGCTGAGGTAGCCGGCTCTTCTGTTTCGTAGTTCGATATCAGCTCCACGGCAGTTTTGTAAATTTCGAAAGTTTTCTCAAATAAGCCAGCTTTCTGGATGGATGTTCTTTGTCCGTAAGTCACTTGGTCATGAATAGCGGAGAAGGTAGACCAGAGTTTACTTAAATCTTGAAGCCTTTTGTTCAATTATTGTTTGTCTTTCCTATCGTCAAGGTCTTAGTTAAAGTTCCTAAGTATATCTGAAAATGCTTTTGCAACTACTTTTTAGGTCTTGATGATGTCATCTACCTTTGTGGCCATTGTAATCTATAGTTGTGCCTCGGTAACCTTGATGATGATTCACGTTCTAGAGCTGTAAGGTTTACTCTTGTAAAATGTATTGCGCAAGCCTCCAACAGTGTGTTGAGACTTTTACTATAGTCCACCGTGATTAAGGTAACGACGTGTAGATGCAGTTAGAATGATACCGCACCTCAAATGTATTTTGATGCGTTTTGATCTGCAGTCAGTGAAAGGAAGCTTGTAATGCTGCTCTTGAGACGGCTGTTCTCGCTTGGAGATTTTTTTTTGTGATCTACTCGAGCAGTATTGATGCCGAGATTTACTTTTAGCCGCAAGATCTAATGGCTGTAGTAGATCCAACTGTGTGTTGAACTTACGAACACCTTTATTCCGATGTATGATCAGTTGACGAACGAAATTCAACGGTGTGTTGAATCTATGTACGTACAGCTGTAGTGCGATGTATTTTTACTTTATGAATGATGTAGCCTTTGATCACGACTCTGAAGGTCGCTTGATATTGTGAAGGCTAGGTTTACCTTGTACTAGCAGAAATGTTGCTGTTCCGTGTAGGCTCGAAAGACCATGTAATGATTCTCGTTCGTCAGAAGCACCAAAAAATAAGTCTTGTGCAGATTTCAACAGTGTGTTGAAACCTAAAGAAGACTGCTGTTGAGATCGACTATGAATCGCGGGAAGAAAAGCTTAAGTTCGGAGTAAACAGTGTGTCTAATCAGACTTTGATGCTGGAGAGTGGTCACGAAGTAATAACTACTTGACTCTTGGTTGTACTGCAAATTTATTAACAAATGCATATACTTTTATACAAAAAATTATCACAGTAGAAGAATATTTTAACAGAGAGATTACCAAATATAAAAATAAACAAAAATTTTACGGATTTAAAAGTTGGTTACACAAACTGTAAACAAAGAACCAAATGAAATTACGGAACTAAGTTTGTTTACACAAATTGTAAACAGAAGCTAAAGAATCTATAAGAAAAAAAAAACTTGCGAAAATAAATGATAAAAAAGAAACAACAAGAAAGAAAATATGATTCTATCAAAGGCTAAGCAATTGCAAAGAATGTATGTACATTATTCTACATTTTGTATGTATGTCACTCAGTCACACAATTAATCCACCTGTGATGCCAGGAAAACATGCAGCGTGCGCAAATTGCTTATGAAGTAAGCTTCTGATGCACTCAATTAACTGTGGCATATTGACCTTCGCTAATTTGGCTGATGTTCGATCTGTTCGGTGTTAAATACGTAAATTATACCTGCCTAAAAAAGCCTAAAATAAATACCTAATTATAAATTAATAAAATTTCTAAAATATTAAAATATTTCATGCATAAAATTTTCACATAAGCTAACCATGCCTAAAACATGGTTAGCTTATCTATTCAATCAGTGAAGAAAATTGCGTCAGCAATTTTCCTCACATTCCATAAATTAAAATAAAATTATTCCCATGGCAAATTTTGCCTTCAGCAAAATTTGCCAGTAGAAATATTTACTTTAAAAAAATAAAGCAAAATACAAATCGTACCTTCAGTACGATTTTTCGTGAAAATTGCAATATGTATGTACGAACGTACATACATATCACAAAAAAGCTTTCGCGATAAGAAGAGCGCGCCGCAAAAATACATTGTATGTATACGCGCGCGGCATCGTGACGGTGGCTGATGTTTATAAAAGCATCAAATGTCAAGCCTCCGTCCAACGAAAAATATTCTGGACTTGTTTAATCAAGTCCAGAATAAACAAAAATTTTCTCAGGGTGAAAATGCAACTATGCATTTTCTACCCTGAACGAAGGCTCTTGATCGCGGCAAAAGTAATCAAGAGCCGAGTTGATTTTTGTACGCGATCGGGATCGTCACGGCTCTTATAGAATTGAAAAGTCCAAAAAAGAAAATATTTTTTGAAATAACTACTTGCATTGGTCAGTTCGGTTAGTAATCTTTAAAAGGATAATAGAAAATAAGTTAAGTGTTCGTTTGTTTAAAAGAAAATAGAACATAAGTTAAGTGTTCATTTTGTTAAAAAGGAAAAGGAAAGTAATTAAGTGAAGTTACATCGAATAAAGAAGAAATAAAAAGTGGGAAAAAAAAAGTTTTTTTTAAATTTGGTTCAGCGCGGTCTCGGTTACGGTGCGCTAGGCTAAAAATCAAAAGAAGTGTTGACAATCAAAAGAAGTTCTATTATAAAGAAAATTGTTATAAAACAAAAAGAAGTGTTTACAATCAAAACCAGTTTTATTATAAAGTAAATTGTTATAAAACAAATAAAAGTTTTTTTGTAATTTTACAATAAAAAGAAAAAAAAACAACGGAACAGTGTTTTGAAGTGTGAACAAGAGGCAATATACGAAAATCCGCCCCGGTACGTATATATTTCCATATATATTTAACAAAATTGGCGCAGCCCGTAGGATAGAGGAAGCCTACTTTGCAACACAAACAAAGTATAAGCGCTCGAAAACCCTCTATCCGACGAATCAAAAAGGAGTTTATTACGAGTTCGAATACTGGGTAAGACACCCTACCCTCCGCCTGAAGTTGAGTCTGGCTTCAGGAGTATTTCGATCTTGTCGGCTCCCAACGCTAGGGGTCGGACAGCTTTAATTGCCTCTGTTTGAAAAACACGCAGCCACCCCCTCATCAAAGCACAAAGTGCCAACGTGGGACAATAGCGGGCTTCATCCTAGCCCAGGAACATAAGACGTCCATAGCCGAAAATTCCAACGCGAAACTTGAAGGAAGAATCCTCAACCGACAATCTGCGATCCGGAGCTGAAAGGGACTTCGAAGTAGGCAACGCGCCTTCCTTTCAGCTTTTATCCAGGGGAATTTAAGAAGGCCACGGGCCCCCCCCGGCAGCAAAAGAACTTCAACCGAAAAAACCAGCGATCCTGAATTGAGAGGGACCTCGAAGAAGGCAATAAGCTCCCCTCTCAATTTGAACCAAGGGAACTAAGACGGCAGAAGCCCCCCTAGCTGCAAATTCTACATACGGCGCCGCAGGAAAACATACCATCTCTACCAACTCCACAGCAATCCTCCTCACCGGGCGACGCACAGGAAGTTCCGTCCCGGAACGAAGGAGGGAACGAGGGAACAACATCCGCACCAGAGGGTGAAGTGCAAACACCCCCAACACTCTCAACAGAAAATGGGCTAACACTCACGAGTGGGACAATCCTCAAAAAGTCCCGTGAACGGAGGCTTGAGCAAATCGCGCAATTCAAAGAAAGTACGGAAAAATTTAAAGAAAGCTTAAAGCAGTTTGGGGAACTCTCGCACTCTCTCGAAACAGAAATTACAAATAATAGTGTAGAATTAAGAGAAGGTGCTATTGAGGACAGTGTCAGTGATTCCAACGTGAGTGAAATCCTATTGAATTGGCTGGGCGACTCCCTTTTGGAAACCAGCTTAGAAGAAACTAGCTCCCCAAAGGTGTCAAACTATAGCTCCAGAATCCCCAATATAAACATGGCAGATTCCGCGAAAATCGCCAAGCTAACTGCCCAGCTCGTTCCCTATTCTCGGGAGAAAAGCACCCAAAATTGAGCCTTAAGCTCCAAACTTTCCTAGGATGCTGCAGGCAGGTAATCCAGTGCATTTCGGTGGAAGAGCTATCAGCATTTTTGCAAATCTTCCCCACCAGACTTCGAGGCGAAGCTTATCAGCTCTTTGCCTCAAATATGCCAACTACTTTCAAAGAAGTAGAGAACGGTTAAATCGCACGTACCTACCTAGAGAAACATACCAGGAACTGGTAAATAAATTAATCACTACCAGGCAGTTCCATTTGGAAAATCTCACAGCCTTCACGGCACGAGTAAAACAAATGCTGGCACTCTGTAATGAAGCAGCAGAGTCCAAATATGGCGCTACAGCAGCCCCCGCTGTGAAAACACAGCTAGAAGACATCGCGAAAAACGCACTAAAAACAGGAGTCAATAACCCGTATATGTGCCAATACCTTCTGACCATGACAGACGGCACGGTGGATGACCTCGTACAAAGAGCACTTGACATGAAGCGTCTCCAGCAAAGTGCTCTATTCCTGAAACCTCCAGGACAATTCCAAACAAATATGAGGCAGAATACATTGCCAAATTCTGCCGGTACCAGTGTACCAAATAACGCACCATTAACTCAAAGCAGTACCCTAGTAAATCAAAGCGTATATAATCCTGGCATCATATCCTACTCACAGGATCCCTGGCAAAACAATATGCCCATTAACCCAAGCAGTCACATACCAACGTCACAGTTCCCACAGGCCGGCACAGCATACATCAAACAGGAGCCAAGATCTCCTAATAAAAATTATAACGTACCAAATAAAAATAATTATTCAAATAAAATCAGTTGTAGTTTTTGTAATCTAAGAGGCCACACATATGCTGATTGCCTCAAATGGAAAAATACGCCTTATTGTGTGAACTGTAAAATGTATAACCATGACGTGCGTGACTGCAGAAAAAACAATAATAGTTTCCAGAGACCACACAACAATAGTGGACCACCAAACCAACGTCCTAGAGAGCCGCACCACCCGAATAACAACTCAAGAGTCTATAACGTGCGTAAAAAGTGCGAATTTTGTGGTCGTTCTGGACATGCAGTAAATAACTGTCAACAAAAACGTAAATGGGAAGCTCGGAGTCAGGGAAACGACGTACAGTCGACCCAAAACTCCCCGGCTCGACTATAAATCTCCCGTCTAATAAAATAGGTTCTCCTCAGCAGCCCGATTCCAGTGTCGCTACAGTAAAACTTGCCTTTGACATAGGCCTGAACGGCCAAACTAAACTAGTAGTAGACACAGGCGCTGAGGTTAGTATAATAAAGAAAAGGTCATTAAAAGATCTGAAAGAAATTAACCACAATGAGGCATGTACACTTCAGACCCCATTTGGTACCGGAAAGATGCTGGGAAATTGCCAGGGAAACTTCGTTTTCAAAAACAAAATTCCCTGCAAGTTTCAAGTCGTAAAGAACTTGCCTGGCCTTTCCGATAATGGACTTCTAGGAAATGATTTCCTAGCAAAAAACTGTAACGTTGAGGGTCCTAATAAGGCACTAAGGTTTCCTCGCACGGAAACTAATCCAGACGAATTTGCTTTGCCAATAGAGTTTGAAACGGACAAGCTACATTCTTGCAGAAGAGGTAGAGTCTAACTAGGCTGAACTATCCACCTGCAGTGTCTTCAAGGCTTCTCAGACGAGAAAAGCTGGCTGCTAAGCTCCAAAAGGGCCCAAGGAATGTGAAAAAAGCTGTCTGGGCGAACAAGAGACGATGAAGGCAGGCAGCAATTGGTTACCTTTAAGGAACCAATCTGCATACCTACGCGCTCTCAAGTTGTTGCCCCAGTGCCGTTACAAACTCAAGAAGAAATGCTCTGTTTATCCCAAGAGATAAGCGATGGAGTCTTCTTGGCAAACAGTTTGCTGTCATCTGGAGAAGAATTAGTGCTGGTCAGTATTCTCAACGCTAACAGTCATCAAGTAGTCATACATAGCTTAAAGTTACAACTATTTCCCATAAACGACTACACAATAGTCCCATTAACACACACAAAAGCCCACAACCAAATGCACATTCCCATACCAAATAAAGAGGCAAATCAAGCAACACAAGAGACGGAACTGAGTGTCTAAAGCCCGCCAAAAAGGTGCATATAACTCTTCCGTCCAAAACCCCGAGGCATAAATCATTATTAAGCAAACAACGGCCATATAAGAACGGTAGCGAGTCGCTAAAGCCTATATTAAAGGTGCATATTACTCCACCGTCACACAACACAAAAAATTGTACATGGTCAAAAAGCAATAGCACTGACGCGCATGAGTATATCACACAACCTAAGGCAAAGACCACACAGGTGTACCAAAACTCAGCCGTCAACAAAGCAGGAACCCATTACCCTGCAAGATCCTAAGAACAACGAAATACAGCCTCAAAAGGAATCCCAAAAGCCTCATCTATTTACAGGTCAAAGACTTCAAAGGAAGAGTAAGTCAAACCAAGGTTCAGCTGAAAAATCAGCAATTTTACAATATGTACGATATCTATACCCAGATAATGAGACTCCGGACGACCCAAAACAATACCCGCGTATTTCTAGGCTAGAGCAAGAACTCAGCCTAGACCCTAATTTAACCGCGGAAAAAAAAATTTCGATATCAGAACTCTGCGAAGAGTATAACGATATCTTCTTCCTCAAAGGTAACAAACTCACCTACGCAAATGCGATAACGCATAATATTCCATTGGTGCAACATCAAGCACCAATCAATCAAAAAATGTACCGCTTACCTGAAACACAGCGGAAAGTCATTAACGAGCAGCTAAAAGAAATGCTAGACAGCGGGATAGTCCAGTCTAGTAAAAGCCCTTGGAATTCACCTCTACTAGTTGTCCCCAAGAAAGCGAGACCTGACGGTGAAAAAAGGTGGCGCGTCGTTGTCGATTTTCGTAAATTAAACGAAAAGACAATTGGAGATGCATTCCCGCTACCCCGAATCGAGGATATTCTCGACCAACTAGGTCACGCAAGGTATTACACCACACTCGATTTGGCCAACGGCTATCACCAAGTTCTTGTCGACAAAAAAGATCGACATAAAACTGCTTTCAGCACAAGTTATGGGCACTACGAGTTCAAGCGTATGCCATTCGGGCTCAAACGAGCCCCCGCCACATTTCAACGCCTAATGAATTTCGTCCTAACAGGTCTACAAGGCCTCGAATGTTTTGTCTACCTAGATGACATTGTCATCTATGGTAAAAATTTAAATGACCACAACGAAAAGTTGAGGAAAGTCTTCAATAAGTTGAGAGAAAACAACTTAAAACTGCAGCCAGAAAAGTTCCAGTTTCTACGAAGAGAAGTTGTTTACCTAGGACATAAATGTTCTAGCGAAGGAGCCCTACCAGACCCAAGTAAGACGGCCTGCGTCCAAACATTTCCTGTTCCAAGAACAGGACTTGCCAATTACTACAGGAAATTCATTCCAGACTTCTCCAAAATTGTACTTCCAATCACAAATTTACTCCGAAAGGATGTAAAATTCACTTGGACAGAGAAATGCCAAGAAGCATTTCAAAGCATAAAAAACGCTTTAATTTCTCCACCACTTTTAATTTACCCCGATTTTTCGAAATCTTTTAATCTCACTACAGACGCAAGTAACGAGGCTCTAGGAGCTGTTCTTTCTCAAGGAGAAGTCGGAAAGGACCAGCCCATTGCCTATGCAAGCCGCACATTAAACAAAGCCGAAAGAAATTACTCTACTATAGAGAAAGAGTTATTGGCTATTGTCTGGGCTACCAAGAATTTCAGGTGCTATCTTCAAGGCCGGAAATTCACGGTCTATACTGACCGTAAACCCCTCAAAGGTGTCTTCAATGTGAAAGACCTTACTTCCCGTTTGGTGAGATTTCACCACAAATTATCTGAATTCGATTACAACATCGAATATAAACCAGGGAAGTACAACACTAATGCAGATGCACTAAGTCGCATTCCTCAAACATTAAAGGAAGACAGTTTAGGCAATACCATAACGGTAGAAGCCCTAGTCCACCACACGATGGACTCAGATGTGGAGGAAGACGATTCCACAAATAATAAGAAGAAAAAGAAATCCGCTCATTGTTTCGTCATGACTCGAGCTCAGAAGCAAAAGGCTCAAGAGACAATAAATAGCTCCAGTGTGGAGACAGAAGAGCTCACGAAAGCGGACCAAATCGAAATTCAACACACTGAGGCGGAAACACTAAACCCAGCATCGCTTGATCAAAAAGTAAGTACTGGCAAGACACCCGAAGTTGTCACGAGCCCTACGGAAATCCGAACAATCTTAAAAGATTATCACGATTCTCCATTTGGTGGCCAGCAAGGTGTCATAAAAACTTACAAACGCATAAGACGCAAGTATTGGTGAAGACACATGCTTAGCGACATCAAGAAATACATAAAAAAATGCCCAAAATGCCAGACGATGAAAGCTTCTCCACAATATAAAATGCCAATGGTTATCACGGACATCGCAGAACAACCGTTCGACAAAGTGTACCTCGATATTGTAGGTCCATTAGAAGAGACCACGTCAGGTAACAAATATATCTTGACCTTCCAAGATAATTTAACAAAATTTGTCGACTGGTACGTAATACCTAATGCAGAAGCCGTCACAGTAGCGCAAGTTTTCTTTGATGATATCGTTACGCGCTATCGCATACCCAAAAGAATACTCACCGATCAGGGAACAAATTTCCTGAGTGAATTATTCAAAAGAGTATGTAAGCTTCTAAAGGTAAAGAAGTTACAGACTTCGGCATACCACCCACAGTCTAACGGAGCACTAGAGCGTGCCCACAGACCGCTGATTGAATACCTGCGAACAATCGTAGATGAAAATCCCAAAAAAAAAAGGGGACCAATACCTACGAACCGCTGCATTCGTGTATAACAATAGTGTACACGAGGGTACTAAACTTACCCCAATGGACTGCCTATACGGCTTCACAGCGGATGTCCCATCAAATTTAAAACGGGATCCGAACCCGTTTACAATCATGAGAGCTATTATCATATACTGAAGTTTAAGCTCCAAAAATCATATGCCACGGCAAGAAAGAACTTATTGGCAAGTAAACAGCGCTCAAACGGGTACTACGATAAGACAGTACGGCCCCTAACTTTCCATGTAGGAGACAAGATCCTCATCAAGAATGAAAGCAGAAAACATAAGCTTTCCCAAATCTGGGTAGGAACTTATCAGGTAATCGCAATACCAAGTGATGTGAATACCACAATCAAAATTGGTAAGCGAACAGTAACGGTACATAATAACCGTTTGAAACCATATTTCGAATAAAAATATATCAAACAAAAATGAACCAGGTTGACTTGAAATTCCTACTATAGTGTCCATTAAACCTCATTTCAATACACCCCCATAAATATTTGCGGTGGAGTCACTCCACTGCCCAATTTAAAGCGGCACAATGTACGTACAAGTATGCTTAAAGGATTGTTTTCTTCTTCTGAATTGTCCACAGAAATGGCGCTAAAATTCATCATAGTTGTCCTCTTCATCCAGTACACAACTGGAGCAATCGCTGACAAACCTTATGTAATAACCCAGCTAAATGGCTCGGGTATATTTTTCGAGGACCTAGGAAATCTGATGGTATATCATGACACCTGGAATGTCCTCACCGAGATAGACTTGGTTGAACTAGATGCCCAGATAAAGCTAGCAGAATATGCAGAGCACTTAGTGCATAAACTCTGCATAAATATAACAAACCCAGAAGACCTCTGTAACGTGCAGCAACTACACATACACGCTATTATAGACAGCGTACGAAAACGCACGGAAACTATAAGGGAACTAGTACCAGGAAAACGCAAGGCCAGATCACTATTTGATGGAATAGGCAATGCCATGCACTATTTGTTTGGAACTATGGACAGCAACAACGAAAAAGAGATTTACAGCAGGTTAGAAGAACTTGAATCGAATACACAAGCCCTAGCCGAGCTAGAGAAACAACAAATCAGTGTTGTAAAAACTACCTTGGAAAAGATTCCAAAACCGCTGGCAATGTTAATAGACAGACAACAAAAAATAGCACACCAGATAAACGATCTCCACCATGTGGCCGATGATTTAACTAGGAGGCAACTGAGACAAGAGATTATATCAAGCTTATTGCTCCAAATCATCGAAGTTGAATATCGACAACAAGCCCTCCTGGATATAATAATGGCTAGTAAAACCAATCATATTCATCCACTCCTAATGTCTCCCAAAAATCTGTTGGAGATATACCGCAAGACGGCCTCGAAGTGCCCAAATGCCCAAAATTGCCTATCTGTCCTATATCAGACAGCAGGAGCTCAGTCACTCCTTATGCAGAATAAATTGGTGGTGAGAATTACTCTCCCAATTTTTAATCTGCCAAAAATTAGGCTACAACAGATTCAATGCTATCCTGTATCCAAGTCAGCAAATTACTCATTAATTCCAGACCCTGGTTATTCATACATAGCCAATAGCGAAAAAACTCAGGAATTTCTGTTATTAAGAGGCGATGCCATGAAAAGTTTCAAAAAAAATAACAAGTAATTTGGAAGAAAACACGTATGTAGGCCGGCTGAACACGCCTATAATCAAAGCGACAACATCCAACGAATGTGCCATTAAATTACTATACAACCCTTTAAATGAAGTGCCCAAATGCAAGACCAGAGTACAAATCCCACAAAAAGACATGCTGATTAAATTAAGCAAGCCCAATACGTGGCTATTTTCATTTATCACCTCCACGGTGCTACACATCACATGTCCAGATCACTTTGTAATCTCGAAACTGGAAGGACAAGGGATATTAGAGATAACGCAACCATGTCAAGTTCAAATAAGTGACAAAGTGCTTAGATACGACGGTCAAGGTAAACACGCGCTGAAAATAATTCAACCCACACAATTCCCAAAATTTAATCAGTCCTTATTGAATTTGCGTCTGGCTGACGTTTTACCAGAGTCTCAAATCCAAAACCAAGTTCCAATGGAAATCTTAACGGGAGACGATATCCATAAATCTATTTATACTGACACCCATTCGCTGGAAGAAATCCAAAATAAAATAAATAAATACCAAGAAAAGATATCAAGTAAAACTCCCATATCCTGTCCACAACTTCTCTATCATTTACGAGCCTACTAGTTCTGGCCATAATGATCGCTGTGGCAGTAAAATATCTTAACCCTGTTGTCATCAAGATGAGACAACAGACAACCCCGAAGTTTCATCAGAGGGAATTCCTTTAGAAGAGCGAACTCCTGCTCCCCAACCCAGTTTAAGGCGAGCCAGAAGCCTCTCCAAAACCAAATCAGGCCAAATCGTAAAAAAAAAAAAAAAAAAAAAAATGGACCACTGATACTGTCAACATGAGCCACTTAATCAAAGTAGAATTTATAGGAAAGGTAGACCTGGTAAAGCATTCAAAGAAAATCTATGCATGTATATAACAACCTATGTATATGGAAAGATTTAACACAAAAAAAAACACAGCAATATACGCATATAGTAGATAGTATAATTAGTTATAGTGCAAATAATAGAAGGTATATGCACAAAAATGTACTAAAATTACATAACAAAACACAAGTTAGAAAAAATAAATACCTATAAATAAAATCAAATACATTATATTTAAATGTAACTGGATAAAGTAGTAAAATTAAAGAAAAACCACCTCAAAAGTGGACATAAATAAATAAAAATAAAATAAATGTGAAAATATATAGAAATAGATAAAAAAAGAGGGGCACAAAATTATGTTCTAACTAAACTGAAATTAAAACTAGAAAAGATAAAATAACACAAAATTATATTAAAACTAAATAATAAATAAATAACAAACTAAATTGTAGTAGAAAAAAAAAAAAAAGATGAAGCAAACCAAACTAAAAATGGTTAAATAAACAAAAAAACAATGTATAAAAAGCATGCAGGACAGGCAGTAAGGCCGAAATAGGTTATGTACTACATAAATATACATACGTACATGAAAATAAAGTGACATTAGAATTAAAGATTTATAAAAATAGAGTAAGGTACTAAAAATAGATAAAATATTTCTTAAAAGTAGAAATAAAGAATAAATAAATAATTAGATTATAACCTACCAGGCTACCATTAGAAAAATAAATAAGCCGTAAATAGGTTAGAAAAAGAAAATTTTAAAAATTAGCATTAACAAGAACATGCTATAACAAAGATAAATGCAAGAACCTTTCAAAATAAAAACAAAACAAAAACAAAGTGTAAAGCCTAGCCGAACCGACCCCGAGCCGCCAAAAAAGCACCCACAACAACTTCCCCTGAGAATTATTCCTCTTCAAAGAATAATTCTATTTTTCTCAGGGGGGAAGGATTGTTAAATACGTAAATTATACCTGCCTAAAAAAGCATAAAATAAATACCTAATTATAAATTAATAAAATTTCTAAAATATTAAAATATTTCATGCATAAAATTTTCACATAAGCTAACCATGTTTTAGGCATGGTTAGCTTATCTATTCAATCAGTGAAGAAAATTGCGTCAGCAATTTTCTTCACATTCCATAAATTAAAATAAAATTATTCCCATGGCAAATTTTGCCTTCACTAGAAATATTTACTTTAAAAAAATAAAGCAAAATACAAATCGTACCTTCAGTACGATTTTTCGTGAAAATTGCAATATGTATGTACGAACGTACATACATATCACAAAAAAGCTTTCGCGATAAGAAGAGCGCGCCGCAAAAATACATTGTATGTATACGCGCGCGGCATCGTGACGGTGGCTGATGTTTATAAAACCATCAAATGTCAAGCCTCCGTCCAACGAAAAATATTCTGGACTTGTTTAATCAAGTCCAGAATAAACGAAAATTTTCTCAGGGTGAAAATGCAACTATGCATTTTCTACCCTGAACGAAGGCTCTTGATCGCGGCAAAAGTAATCAAGAGCCGAGTTGATTTTTGTACGCGATCGGGATCGTCACGGCTCTTATAGAATTGAAAAGTCCAAAAAAGAAAATATTTTTTGAAATAACTACTTGCATTGGTCGGTTCGGTTAGTAATCTTTAAAAGGATAATAGAAAATAAGTGTTCCTTTGTTTAAAAGAAAATAGAAAATAAGTTAAGTGTTCATTTTGTTAAAAAGGAAAAGGAAAGTAATTAAGTGAAGTTACATCGAATAAAGAAGAAATAAAAAGTGGGAGACACGAGGTTTTTAATTACATGCTCCAGCCGCCATAGTGCAAGAGGAATATGCCGCTGCCAAAAGTGTTGGATAAGTCGCTGTGAGTACACCCTTTACAATATTTAACATCGGGATCTGAACAGTATCCGAGACAAATTCCAAGAAGTTAGTGATTGTAGATCTGCCCGAAATAAACGCATGTTGGTTTGAAGAGAGCAAATTCTAACACGAAGTTGGTAGTTGAGAGTAAATGATAGAGTCGACTTATTTAAGCATGCAGGATAATTTTGCAATAGCCTTATAGATAGAAATTTCATTTTTACAACTTTTTTTGTGGATAGGTATGATATAGGAATTTATCCATGGCTGCGGGGAACAACCACTATCGCGCGATTTTTGGAAAATAATTGTAATCAGAGCGGCAGGCCAGCAATATTTAAAAAAGGCTGCAAGGATACCATCCGGTCTCATTGTTAAGTCACTTGGAAGCCCTTTAATATGATCGAGTATATCTTCTTGTGTAATTCATGGAATACTGGAGTGACTGAAGTCACTATTTCGAGGTTGAAATTTTGACGAGGCAAATGCATGTTCAAAAAATGAAGCAAACATATTGTAATTTTCAGACGAATCATCACTAGTAGAATCTTTGTACCTCATGGTATTGCGGTAATTGTCCGTGTTTTCTTCATATTATTAAACTTAAAAAAGATGAGTAGGTCATTTAAAAATTTCGCATGTACGCTTTGAATAGACTCATCATAAAGTGTAGACGAAAGCTCTGTGAAATCATTACATGATGTCAGGAAGTTGTTGGAACTTATAATGTCTTTGTCCCATATATAACTTTTCCACAATTTATTCTTTCTATATTGAAATCGTTTCAGTTCTTTATTGAACCATGGCGGTGATGTTTCTGCAATGGCTAACGCCCGCAGGGAGCATAACAAAAAAAAAACCGAAAGGAATTATGTACTTACTTAAAATTTAAAAACGTCTACATCAACACTATTGCAAGACAGAAATGTGTTGAAATCAATAGAGGTAGTTAAACAATTTGCAATATCTAAGCATTTTACTTCGCACAGTGAAATATCTGGCGATTGCGAATTGAAAACTGTCGCATCCACTGGGCATTGAGCATTGGTTAAGTTTAAGTAATTCACTTCGCATAGTGAAATACTCAGCTGGGTTCACTGTTTGTTAGAGTATTGGGGGCTCAAGCTGTTGGCAGTGATGGACGTAATACTTTGTAATTATGATTGCAAGGTATTGCGCTGGTCACTGGGTCAAAGTCGCTTCCACCTGGTTGAATAGAGGTGAGCAGGGTCGATTCGATAGATCAGGTTGCTCAGTTATTAGTTGGATGGTCTCTTATCAGATAACGGTTCGGTGTCCAATTACTTAGTTTATATCCGGGAGTTCGATCGCAAGTAACTGGTGTTTGTAATAAAACTAATTTGAGTAAATAAATAAAGATTTATCTTTGAATTACGCGAGCGTTTTACTGGGGACACGACATTTTGGCCCAGCCGATTAAAAAGTAGGTAAGTGGTATCTTTATTTGGTGGAAATTTTTGTATTTTGATATTCTATGGGAGTTAATGCTTTTTAGCTGCTCCATTTTTTTTAATTTGTGGGAGTAATGCTTTTTTAGCTGCTCCAGTCTTAAGTTAATTTTCTTTTCTGGTTAAAGTTATTGGAGAAAATTAAAAAAAATGATATAAATTGTGACGATTTTTGTATAACATAAGATTTTTGTTGCGTGATATTGTTTTTGGTTATGTGGTCTGAGCTTTAGTTAATACATAGTGTGATAGTGGGGTGTCTAAATGGAGTAGTTTCAGTAGTTCAGTAGATTAAGTAAGCAAATTCTAATTTTTCGAAAAGTACGGCGTATTAAGTGATATAATTTTGGGCATTGGGGAGTTTTCAAATGCGAGGCGAAAAATTTAAGGTGGTAATACAATCGCGGGTATTCGGGCGCTAAGAGTCCTTTAAAGTGGAACAGTGTTCTGCAGAGATTAGAGAGAATCTTGTTGAAACGCCTCACAGAATCATATGTTTCGCAATTCGTGGTCCAATTTATAGTCTGGGTAGGGGAAAATAAAGTGCTTTAAGGGAAGATCAAGTAATGTACTGTTTATAGATGTCAGCGGCGAGAAGTAACGTTCTGACAAGTGAGGAATTGTTGCGTGTCAGAGAACAAGAAAGAGAGGTGGAGGCCAGAACACAGGAATTGAAGGAGTGCCACTTGAAATTACAACAATACCAACAGAATTGGCGGTATCTAGAAGAGCAGCCAACGGATGAACTGAAGAAACGTTTGCCGAGTGAGGACGTAAATAAGTTTTTGGAGGAAATAGAGGAAGTTATTGGTAGAATTGAGCAAGAAGCAGATCAAGCGTTGGATGAGTGCAAACAAGAAAACAGGGCTTTAAAAGGAACCATAAAGTCTTTAGAAAGACAATTGCCGCACCATTACAGCAAGATGAGGTGCGAGTTCGAGGGATTTTTAAGAAGCGATCACCGAAGAAATTAATATTCCACGAACCGCAGCGAGAAGGAGGAGCAAGTACTTCAGGGCAGGAAGAAATAGTGAAAACTATTTAGCAGACCTTAGCAAAGACGAGTGAAGGACAAGTACCGAAAGATAACACGAGAAACTCAGAGGAACAAGCAAGGAAAGCCATGGCCGATTTTTATGATAAATTCATGGACTTGGTGTCCAGATACATACCAACGTTTTCCGGAGAAAGAACGCCAAAACTGTCAAAGGTAGTTCACCGTTTCTTGAGCTGCTGCAAAGACATTTACGATCGTTTAAAGGCCAAGGAATAGTCAATCGTCATGAAATGTGTAAGATATCGGTTGTTAGATGACGCATATTATCTAGTAAGTTCAGAGGAGCCGAAGGATTTTGAGGTGTTGCAGCAGACTATTCAAACTGCCTATATGCCAAAAAAATCGTACAGTGAGCTGCGAGCTGAAATGATAGCATGCGTACAAAGGCCCTGTCGCAACATAAAAGACTATGCGTATAGGCTCAAGGAGCTACTGTGTCAAATCAAGTCGGCAGTATCGGCTAATTATCCAGGCAAAGACGAGGGATTGAGAGAAGGAACGAACACTTTAGTAAAAGGGTCACAGGGCCAAAATATGGGATCGAATAACTTATTCTGCTCATCTATTGACACAGTTAGAACAAATAATACAACGGGTTTAGAGAAATTACTAATTTTTCGACAAGAAATACCAACTCTTGCGATATTTTTGGACCTCAGACACTTCAAAATGTCCTTACTCATCGTTTCTGGAGAGAAATAGCTGACGAAAACACTCGACGGTGTTGGTACCGTTCTCAGAGAGGCGCCAATACCATTTGCTAAAGGGGAAACAGATGAAGTATCATTTGCTAATATGGAACGTTCACTCCCTTCAACTACAGAAACGGATGTAACGTGAACTGGACCACCGTTTGCTGTATATAGACCACAATCATGATTTAAAAGAATTGCGTTATTGGGATGATGGTGGAGTCTTTTGCGGTTCTTCTGATGTGTAGCTGGCTTGCGGCTATGTGTGTCATACACAGAAGAGTTAGAGTCTACTCCATGCTGCACGAGAGGTAATGGTTGAGAGATAGATTCAGTCGATTCCTTATCCGCTGAAGCTAATTTCCTGACATCAGTTGCGATGGAGCTCATTAGCCTGGAGTTCTCGGAAACCGTAGATGACCAAGACTCGATATCGGCTTCAGCTCGTCTGGAATAAGTAGCGTATTGTTTGGATTCTGAGAGACATCTTGTGAGTCATCTTTGGAAAACAGTGCATGAATATCAACTAGAAAGTCTGACAAAAATTGTACCTTAAGCGATAGGTTATGTGACTCAAGCAGTTTATCTGAATTCATACTTAGCACATCAACAATTCAATGTCTATTTTATCATTTAAAGTATTAAGGTCTTCGGAAAATACATCAAGACCAGTCCAGTTCTTAGATAAGCTATAAAATGTATCCGCAATGATAGACTGAACAGAGGAAAGAGTCAAGACGTTCGGGAAAACATTTTAAAAACCTTGAAGTGTGGCAGGGATTTATATCCGAGCATTCGCTGCAGGTAGTAAATCCAGGAGTAGGTGCTCTGGAGCTTCGCTTTAAGCAAGAAGCGTGAAAAGCTTTGCCACATAAAAGATCACATACAACAACGCCTTCTAAGTTTTCAGTAGAGCAGACTTTAGAAGTCTCCATGCTAAGTGACCACAATTGAATTAAATTACTAAGGATGTTGTTCGGTGATAAAAAAAAAAACAAAAATAAAAAATGAGAGCTTAAAAATTATGAGCGTCAATGTACTTGACCGTTGAAGGCTTTGAGGCCGTGAAGAGAATATGACGAAGGAAATTGCACATGGCAAGTAGTGCTTAGTTATCTCCGCTAAGTCAAAAATTCACAGCGAACAGATAGACGGCGGAAATAAAACGAAAATGAATAACAAATAAATAACAAAAAAGATTAAATAAAATAAATATAACCAATAACAAATTATTTTGAAATAGCAAAAGGACCAGCGATAACAAATGTTCACAATTCCATATAAAGCAGGAAACAAACATTATTGGAACGAGCGATGAGTATCAATCGGCACACAAAAAGAGTGGCACAGGGCCAACCACAAATCTATATTAAGAGCCAAGCCGGGTACAAAACAAGCAGATAACACACAGCACTACGGCACAATAATGACTAAATCACAAAATCACACGCGAACACCAAAAAAATAATGGATAGGATCAATAAATTAACAAAAAAACAAAGCACGAAAACA
The DNA here is from genome assembly GCA_963930735.1 of Dioctria linearis. Taxonomy (NCBI): domain Eukaryota; kingdom Metazoa; phylum Arthropoda; class Insecta; order Diptera; family Asilidae; genus Dioctria; species Dioctria linearis. Next base: position 106,715,144 of record OZ005744.1, on the reverse strand, counting down.
GAACTTGTTATGAAAGCGGGGATCTTCTTCGTCATCTTCATCATCTTTGCTCAAAGACGATGTGGTCCATATTATCTCATTCGCTTTGCTAACGGACGAAATGCTTTGAAATCATATCTACTCTGGTCCATTATGCCTACATTGCTTGCTGGTTCACTACAGATGAGATGGTATTTAAAATTATGCCAGGATGGAAAATAAAAAACGAAGAATTCTCCATTATACCGAAGTTACACGCCAAAATAAAAAAACAAAAATTAAAAAAAAATATGTAATAGAGCTTGTTTCTAATAACTTTTCTTCGAATCATACAGTTACAAGTTCAGTAATATACTTTTATAATAGTTGAAACATTGTGACCAATGACGAGGTGAGCACAATTTTCCTATAACAATTGAATAGGTACTACATCCAGTTACCTGGCTGTAACAGTCGCAGTTCAACAACTGCTTTCACAGATACCCTAAGTTACCGCATTGTGACCATTCGCTGCAAATTAAATCAGAGAAGAAAAGAAAAATTTGTTCGACCAATTTAACATTAAAAAAAACAAGGAAAATAGCAACGGGTCTTCTATGAAAATTGTCTTGAACTTAAAAGGTCAAATTCCAGGAAAGAGCCGCCTGCACATAAAAAGGTCATATGATGTAACCAAGCAAATTACGGAATTGCCGCCATGAATTTTTAATCGCAGGCATAACCATTTCGAATAATTACACTATCATTCGTTTCGTATATGGAACGCATCCATTATCACTAATTTGGCTTTCTAAATAATACGTCAATTAACGCAAAATTATCTAAATTAATAAGCTCCTCCACCTTTCGTTACCCACGCCTCAACCGGGCCAATTAAATGGTTCCTAATAAATCACGAATAAGTTCGCAAGATTGGATGATGGCGGGTGTATCATTATTCTAGGAATCAATATAATGGCGCGTAAAGCAGAAGGAGGAGGAATACGAGGTGCATAAGGAAGATTGCCGCCGCTACGAAATTTGTTGCAATTTTGCTCCAAATTTAGCACGAGAAATGATTACGAGATTTATTAAATTTTAAAACTTTCCCAATTTTCCCTTCCAAATGTACTCTAAATGGGCGCATGTCCAGCAGAAGGTCCGCAGTTTAAGGGCAAATAGTGGCACTGGGATGTTTTACAGGACAACGGATTCTACATCGGGAAGGATTATTTAAGGTGTAATGTACTATAATACATATATACATATATAAATACATTCGTGCAATAAAGCACAAATTACTGAACAGAGGCAATTGCGAAATTCCCGACCTGGATTAACATGCATAAATCTGCAATCAAACCAGTGTCTTCGCAAAATGCATTGACCTCTTGTCATCAAGTAATTAATTGTTGTAAAGAAGCGAGGAAAGTATGCGCAATTATGCTGATTCCTTCTGATCGCAGAATTGGGTCACGAAAGTGACGAAAGTTGCAGGTAAGTGCGCTCAAGAACTTAGAAGTTTAGAGAGTTTGGATTTGATTTTTGGATGGGCAATACGGTGAGCGGTTTTCTAGTTTCGAATGTAATAACTGGAATAATAGTTTAATAAGTTAATGATAATAAATCGAATTAGATTACAAAAGAGAAGAAGTTGATTGAATAAAAAAAGGTGTTAATAATAAGGAGTTGTTTCAATTATAATTCCTGTCCCGTGAAAAAAAGTTACCCTAAATTATTTGGCGCAGCCGGTAGGATCTAACGTTTATTGTTAGATCGAGAGTTCGATAGATCGATATTAATATCGATATTAATTTCGCGGGCTCGAAAATTTAAAAGAGAATCAAAAAAGAAATTTCTAAAAAAGTGAAGAACAATATTCAATAACATAAAAGAAAAAGAAAATAAATAGAATTTGAAGAAAAGAAGCAAAAAGTAATGAGAAGCACAAGTGGATTAGTGGAAAGCAATCAAAAGCAATCTCAATAAAAAAAAAATCACCTGAGGATTAGTGGATAACCTTCAGCAGCCGAATACAGCATACGACTTTAACACAAAAACCAAGTCTTCAGAAAAGGGTCAAAAGAATTTGTGATGTGTAAGCAAATTTAATTTTAAATTATTATTAGTTTTAACCGTTTAATCAACTTAAACAAAACAAAAAAAAATACAAGAGTGTTTACTATACGAAAACTATACAAAAATATTTCCATTTCTATTAAATTTTAAACCAAATTTTATTCCAAAAGTAGCAAAAATTGACCATAAATTTTACAGAGACGAAACGTTAGCATTTAATTTCTTTTTTAATATGACTATCAGAACCAGCTTAACACTAGCTCGCAGCATGGACACGTTTAATAAATAAACGTCTCAACAATACATGCGATTCATCACTTAGTCGGTGTTAGTATTAGTATGTCATACTAAACATAAGCCAAACACCAGATGAAATTACATGCAAAAAACATTAAACAAAATAGATTAAATATTATATAGACGTTTTTTTAAAACATGCTTAGAAACATCTGTAACAAAATTCTCAGCCATGTTATTGACAGTGATGCACATACGATTGATAGGTTCGTACGTGCTAAAGTTAGACCTTGAGGGGTTAACATGCAACAGAGGTAGCCTTCTCAAATTGTGCCTGCTATCGCGAAAAGAGATTTTATTAAATAACAGAGGAGAGTCAATATTCGCGTTTAAGAGTTGGTGCACAAAAGTTACATCGGCAACCATGCGACGTTTCACAAGCGAGTGCATATTTAGAAGCTTCAACCGATCCTCATAGGGTGGAAGAATTAATGAGTTATTCCAAGGTAAGGTCCCTGAGAGCAAATCGTAGGAAGTTCCGCTGAACAGACTCGATACGGTCAATGTGTAAAATGTGTAAATGTGTAAAATGGAGACCACACCTGGCTAGCGTATTCAAGCAGTGGGCTCACAAAGCAAGTGTACAAACGCAGAGTTATGGTGGGATTCGAAAACTCTCGGGACCAACGTTTTATAAAAACCCAGCATAGAACTACTCTTTGATACCATGTAGTTTATATGGGAGATAAAATTCAATCTTTGATCACATTTGACACCCAAGTCACAGACAGAGCCAACACGGCGAATCGAGGAATGCGACAACTCGTAATCATAATTGATCGGTTTCTGATTTCTGTGGAAAGTCATAGCCTCACATTTGTCTATATTGAGTAGCAAATTATTACTTTTGCACCAGTCGTAGAATTTGTGAAGGTCAGCCTGTACCTGTTCACAATTGCTAACAGATTTAATCTGAGCGAAAAGCTTAATGTCGTCAGCATATATCAAGACTTTACAGTGCCTCACAACAGAGACAATGTCGTCAATAGATAGAATATGAACAACGGGCCCCAGAGGCACGCCAGACGAAGCCATCAAGATTTTAGAGATGGAATGGCGGCATAAGATTTGGTATGTTCTGTTATCTAAATAAGACTCCGTCCATTTTAGAAATGTTGGGGGAAACCCATACTTTTCCATTTTAAAGAGTTTCACGGAGTGAGATAACTTGTCGAGCGCCTTACTAAAGTCTGTATAAATACAATCCGTCTGGTAGCCTTTTGCAAATCCGCCAATGGTATCCGAGACAAATTCCAACAAGTTAGTGGTTGTAGATCTGCCCGAAATAAACCCATGTTGGTTAGAAGAAAGCAAATTCTTGCAGGAAACTGACAGCTGAGAGTAAATGATGGATTCGAATAATTTAGGCATACAAGATAATTTTGCAATAGGCCTATAGTTAGAAATTTCATTTTCACTACCTTTTTTGTGGATAGGTATGATAAAGGAATTTTCCCATAGCTGCGGGAAACAACCGGTATCGAGCGATTTTTGGAAAATAATTCTTAGCGGCTGGAGGGATCCCATCTGCTCATAAATGTGATCGGAGTATATCCTCATGTGAAATGAAGGGACAGTGAATGAAACGTTATGGGAGTCGTTCATATGATTGAAGTTGCTATTTAGAGGTTGAAAATTTGACTAGGCAAATGCGTTGTCAAAAAATGAAGTAAACATATTACAAATTTCAGACGAATCATCACTAGCAGTATCTTTGTACTTCATGGTATTGGGGTAGTTGTCGTTTTTTTTTCTTCATATTAATAAACTTGAAAAAGATGCGTGGGTCAGCATGCTTAGGACGTATTCACCATAAAGTGTAGAAGAAACTTCTTTGAACTCATTATAGGATGCGAGGTAGTTGTTATGACTTATAATATCTGTGTCCCTCATATAACTTTTCCACATTTTATTCTTTCTATTTTAAGACGTTTCAGTTCTTTATTGAACCAGGGCGGTGATGTTTTATGCAACCGCTGGCGCTCGCGGGGAACATGAGAAGAGAATAGATCAAAAAGAATTATGTAAAACTTAGAAACATCTTCATCAATACTATCGCAAGATAGTAATGTGTTGAAATCAATAGCGGTAAGTCTACTAGAAAGTTCCGCGGAGTCAGCTTTTCTAAAATTGAGAAAGTATTGTGTTTCGTCACAATTTGTCAAGTTTTCGGTTTCATGGGAATACGTAATTAGTATAGGGGGGTGGTATTTGTCAAGAGTAGAAATTAAAACGGGCCTAGCTTCAACTAAAAAGTTATCCGCGTCAGTAGAAAATACCAGGTCTAACTGCCTATCCATGTCATTCTTACCGTTACTGATTTGGCTGAGACCAAGAGATGAAATAGTGTCAAGGAAAAGTGATTCTCTTGCTGTCAAGTTGTTAAGTGGAAGATAGTCATCGTCTTCTTCATTTAGTACCCATTGTATATTGGGTAAGTTAAAATCACCAATTAGTAGTAATTCGTCAAGAGGTTCCATCTTACCATGGACAAAATTGGATGTTGAAATGGACAGGTCGTAAATATTCTGTCCTTTGTCATCTATATTATTAATGGAGTCTGGAGGAATATAGCAACAAAGTATGTATAAGTCATATATTAAGAGAGACAACTTAAGAGCTATAAGTTCGATGTCAAGAGTGTTGGAGAAACTGGGAAGCTGAATTTGGCTGCAATCGAAGTGTTTTTAAAAGCGAGGAGTACGCCACCGCCACGTGCTTCAGAATCAGTGTACCTATCTCTTCTAAAAATTTGATACGAATTGTCAAAGATTTCGGCATCGCGGAAACCATGATGCAGCCATGTTTCAGTGAAAGCAACTATATCGAAATCAGTTGCAACAGAGGATTTGAAGATTTGTGAAGTTTTTGTACGAATCCCCCTTACATTTTGGTAGTAGGGGGAAATAGATTTGAGTTTTTTGGAATATCGCTGCTTATTTTAGCTGTATTACGACCTTGGCGCGCGGAAGGTACGAATAATTTAGTAAAAGCGCCGGAGGGCCAAAATGTTGGATCCAATAACTTGTCTTGCAGATCCGCTGAGACAGTTAAAATAAACCGCTTTAGAGCATTTACTAATTTTTCGGCAAGAAATACCAACTGTTGTGATATTTTTGGACTTCAGATACCTTAATATGTCCCCACACAACGTTTCTGGAGAGAAACGGTGATGAAAACACATGTAGGCTTTGGTACCATTCTCAAAGAGGCGCCAGTACCAATTCCCACAGGCGAAGTATCATTGGTGGGGGCACTATCCACAACCGAAACAGACCGTAATACACCGACATCCGAAACGGAAAACTCCGTCCCCCTGTCAGATGACGTGTCCACTAACGAAGATAACACATTATCTCCACCCGTAGACAAAACGCTGCCAATGGGGGCCAAACCACTAACCAGAGAAACCTCATGTCGACTTGAGGCAGTCGGAATGTTATTTGGGCGGTTGCGTTGGTTCGTTTGTCTCCGGCGACGGCCTAACTTCTCTGACGACATATTCACAGAGGAGGGAGGAGTTGAAACATACAAGTCCTGCTGAGTATGAGAAGACTGTTGGAGCTCAGGCAATAAATTTTCAGATCTGCAAGACTCTTTTAAAGCTAAGTTACCAATATCATGAGACAAAGAACCCAGAAGCGCAGAATTCTTCAAAACGGCTGATGAACAGGAACCAATATCACCCTTGACCTGCTTAATAGTGCGCCTGATATCCTCAATGATATCATATCATATCATATCATACATATATTTCTAAAATTGTACACAAGATTATGGTCTTATATATGATAGGTGTAACTAGCCCGCTATTAGCACTTGACGTTAAAGCCGCGTCACATGTTATTACTACAGAGTGAAGATCGTCTAAGCTGCTCGATACAAGAGAAATTTTTGATGAAATGTCATGAGTCTTTTCAAGTATCGCAACCGTTTTAGTATTTAACGTGCCAGTCAGGCGGCGAAGATTATCCATCTTACAGTTCAGGATATGTACATCGTCATAAAATTGTTGAAATTTACAAAGATCAGCAGAAAACCGACTGATTTTATCAAGCATAAGAGACTGGTCCCCAGAGATTGCTTCCGAAGAAGCTTTCATAAGTCTTAAGACGTGACAAGGCTTAATAACAGAGCATTCACTACAGGTGGTGTGACCAGAAGACGAAGCATTTCCCTTCAATCATGTAGCATGGAAGGCATTGCCGCAAACTCCATCACAATCTACCCCTTTGCCACTGATATTAGTGGAGCAGATTCTGCAAAGTGCCATTACAAACAAATTAAATTAATTTCATATAAGTTGCAGTGCAATTGGAGACAATTTATGTTATGATGCTACAATTAATGAGATTTATAATTCACAATTACCTTCATAAATTTGCTGGTTTTCGTATATGGTAAATCTCTGATTAGTAGTTCAGTTTTATCGGTTATGGTTGTGAGAATGGATGTGAAAGTCCAGCTCAAGGAAAGGATCGAGTATGCGATGCAATAAGAACGGTGTCTTTGGTTGGTTAAGCTTTATGGCACTAAATAAAGCTTAAAATTATAATAAGAAAGGCGCAAAGAAAGATAACCTCAAAGATCACGAAAATATATATAATTTTTCTTGTTTTTTTAATTTTAAGAATTTTAACTTTATTAGCCACAAGAAAGAAAGTGAATTAGTCAATGGAAAATTGAAAATTAATCCACCTGTATACGAGGTCCCACGAAGCACGAATGAACACAAAAGCCTCAACAGAGGCGATGACAGCAGATTAGTAATACAAACAAACCACAGATCACTCAGGGAATCTAGGATTAAAACTCCACTTGCACATGAAAAGGACACAATTCGAGGAAAAACAAAATCACTTTATACACAAAATAAGAACTAATAGATAGAAATTTATACAAAAAAGAAAACAATAACAAAAGAACCGGCTACAGACATGCAAATCTTCTTCTTCTCTTAACTGACAAAAGAAAACTTAATTTACATGAATTAGTACGTTTTGCTTTATGATTTTACTTGTGATATGCTGAAATACTTTTTCACTTAAATTTCTATCTCAATAGTTGGAAAATTAACACAAATCGTATATTTCGTTCAACTTAATCTTATTATTAGTTAATATATCGTTACCATTTGTTTTCATACTTTTAAATACCACAAATTACTCTAATTTTTCGGCATAATTTAATAACATAAAACTCCAAATTATTCATAAAACAAAATGCTTCGCTAGCGACCAAACCTATTACGAGCTGGTTATTTCTTTGTAATTTTCACAGTTGTTGTTGTTGCTGTTGTCGTTGGAGGAGAAGCTTTGGCCGACATTTCGTATTTCATTTATTGAATTAGTTGAAGTTATTCATGTAATCAATTAACATGTATATACATAGTCGTCTACTACACTTCACTCTCTCTCTTTACCACCCTTAGAATTATATACCTATATAGTTAAAACGATAATTATTGCAACCCAATAACACAGTTATTACAATTTGTAGTAATTATAGCACTTTAAACCACCATAAGGTGGAATAGGGTGGTTCCTGGATGTTTTTCCATAAACAATGTAAATTTTAAATTAATTATTATTATTCCCTTTTCTAATCTTTTTTTATCTCAATGTAATATTATCTTCTAGGGGTATCAGATAACACGTATGTATATGTATATGTGATGTAGTATGCATATAACATTAATTTGAATACCATGTCAGCACTTAAAATTTTTTTTAAATATTTTCTCTCGGAAATATACTACTGAAATGAAACCATATACTCAGCGGATTTTATTCACAATATGTAGTCATCTCGGTTCTCATATATCAGCATGGTACGGCCATGGTAAGGCAAGGAACATATGCACCAAATTAACTTCACTTACAAGTTCAAAAAAAACGACGAAATAAGACGAAATAAGACGAAAATGAATGAGAAGTGACTTAAAATAGAACTGAAGAAATGTCGAAATATTGAGAAAATTTTATAAAATATAAGCGTGTGAATAGAATAAAAAAAAATCTTTTACTTTCGAGTATATAGTGAGTGCACGTTATTTTGTCTCCTTGTTTGTAAACAAAGTGTATATGCAATTACTAACAATTAACACGTTTTTAGTGAAAACAATTTGTTTGTTTTTGTTCTTCTTTTAATAAATTTTATGAATAAATGCAATAGCGCAATCTTGTACCCGATATTTTTGGACTAGATCCAAAAATAAACACTTCACATGCATTTAAAATTAAATTAGGATAACAACACAATCCCACCGTTGTGTATATAAATAAGAAGCAAAAGCAAACTGCAACGTAATGCTGTTATATTTTGGAATCAAATCATTTGAAATGAAATAATCAAACGGCTTCTCTAAATGTATATTAAATGCTGATTTTCCCAGCCATATTCACTTTTTCATTTATTTTAGTATTATACTATAATAAATCTTTAAAAGTCGACACATTTCGTACACAAAATCGCCTTAATTTGCTGCTTGCTGATTTTTATTAATAATAAAATTAAGAAAGAGCCGGCGATGGTTATAAAATTGGCACACTTCAAATTTCACTCCGTCAATTTGGTAGATACAACTTTGGTGTAAAAACTTAAAACAACAACTTAATTTTATTTTTGAATATTAACACAACGGAAAAGCACTTGTTTGTGACGTGTGGTGCATAAACGAGAGGGTTAGCCGATGTAGAATATATACATATACTATTTCACACATATGCGCCACCAACATCTACATATACTATTTATTTAATTTTAAATTATTATTAGTTTTAACCGTTTAATCAACTTAAACAAAACAAAAAAAATACAAGAGTGTTTACTATACGAAAACTATACAAAAATATTTCGATTTCTATTAAATTTTAAACCAAATTTTATTCCAAAAAAAGGAAAAATTGACCATAAATTTTACAGAGACGAAACGTTAGCATTTAATTTCTTTTTAACTGAAAAAAAAAATTAATTTACATGAATTAGTACATTTTTCTTTATGGTTTTACTTGTAATATGCTGAAATACTTTTTCACTTAAATTTCTATCTCAATAGTTCGAAAATTAACACAAATCGTATATTTCGTTCAACTTAATATTATTATTAGTTAATATATCGTTACCATTTGTTTTCATACTTTTAAATACCACAAATTAATCTAATTTCTCGGCAGAATTTAATAACAGAAAACTGCAAATTATTCATAAAACAAAGTGCTTCGCTAGCGACCAAATCTATTACGAGCTGTTAATTTCTTTGTAATTTTTTCTACAAAACTAAAATCCTCGATAATTTCCAAGTCTTTGTCTAACGTCCATGAATCAGAAAGTGATGACTTTCATGTCCGGCTAGAGCAAATCTCTTTCGAAAGTGTAAGCCCACCAAGAACAGAAAAAACCAGCTGTCACAAGACAAATAAAAATCACGAAAACCTGGCACAACACAATCAACTGGGTATATCAAACCACATTACGAGATTTCAGTGATTGCCAATTAGAAAAAGTATCCAAGCTCGCTAGCCGTTTGGTCCCTAACTACCCAGAAGGTAATAGAAACGATGCAGCGAACGAGCTTCATAACTTTCTTGACTGCTGTAAGCAAGTCCATAAGGCGTTATCGTCAGATGAAGAAAAAACAATTTTGATTCCCCTCTTGAAGACTAAGCTTATGACTTAGTAAAGTATCTAGACATTCAGTCGCTAACAGAACTAGAACAATTGCTCATCAATGCTTTTGCCCCAGCCAAATCCATAAACGATATTCTGGGCGAAATTCGCAAATGCATTCAGATTCCCTTTGAAAGAATCCATACATTGGCGCAAGGCAAAACAAGTACGTAGTCGAGTGTAAAAGGCCGATTAAAAATAAATACGCTGAGAACAATCTCGCTCTCACGAAGGAAATTGAAGAGGAAGCTTGTTACGTCTTCAAAACCGGAGTTCGAAGCCCCGTGATTATGACTATCAGAACCAGCTTAACACAAGCTCGCTGCATGGACACGTTTAATAAATAAACGTCTCAACAATACATGCGATTCATCACTTAGTCGGTGTTAGTATTAGTATGTTACACTAAACATAAACCAAACACCAGATGAAATTACATGCACAAAACATTAAACAAAATAGATTAAATATTATATAGACGTTTTTTTAAAACATGCTTAGAAACGTCGAGAACAAAATGCTCAGCCATATTATTAACAGTAATACACATGCGATTAACAGGTTCATACTTGCTAAAGTTAGACCTTGAGGAGTTAACATGCAACAAAGGTAGCCTTCTTAAATTGTGCCTACTATCACGGAAAGAGATTTTGTTAAGTAAAAAATGGAGAATCAATATTCCCGTTTAAGAGTTGATACACAAACGTTATATCGGCAATCCATACGACGTTTCTCTAGCGAGTGCATATTTAAAAGCTTCAAGCGATCCTTATAGGGTGGAAGAATTAATGAATTATTCCAGGGTAGGTGCCTGAGAGCAAATCGTAGGAAGTTCCGCTGAACAGACTCGATACGGTCGATGTGTATACCGTAAAATGGAGACCAGACCTGGCTAGCGTATTCAAGAAGGGGTCTCACAAAGCAAGTGTACAAATGCAATGTAATGGCGGGATTCGAGAACTCTCGAGACCAACGTTTTATAAAGCCCAATATAGAACTACTCTTTGATACCATGAAGTTTATATGGGGAGACGACATTCAATCTTTGGTCACATTTGACACCCAAGTCACAAACAGAACCTAACACGGCGAATCGAGGAATTCGAGAATTCATAATCATAAGTGATTGGTTTCAGATTCCTGTGGAAAGTCATAACCTCACATTTGTCGATATTGAGTACCAAATTATTGCTTTTGCACCAGTCGTAAAATTTGTGGAGGTCACCCTGTACAAGTTCACAATCGTTAAAAGATTTAATCTGAGCGAAAAGTTTAATATCGTCAGCATAAATCAAGACTTTGCAGTGCTTCACAACAGATACAATGTCGTCAATAGATAGAATAAAGAGCAACGGGCCCAGGTGACTCCCTTGAGGTACGCCGGACGAAGCTTTCAAGACTCTAGAGAAGGAATGGCGGAAATTGATTTGGTATGTTCTGTTATCTAAATATGACTCCGTCCATTTTAGGAATGTTAGGGGAAACCCATACTTTTCCATTTTAAACAATATCACGGAGTGAGATAACTTGTCGAAAGCTTTACTAAAGTCAGTATAGATACAATCTGTTTGAAAGCCTTTTGCAAACCCGCCATTAGTATCCGAGATGAATTCTAATAAGTTGGTGGTTGTAGACCTGCCCGAAATAAACCCATTTTGGTTTGAAGAAAGCAAATTCTTACAGGAAAATGATAGCTGAGAGTAAATGATTGATTCAAATAATTTGGGCATGCATGATAATTTCGCAATAGGCCTATAGTTAGAAAATTCATTTTTACTACCTGTTTTGTGGATTGGTATGATGAAAGAATTTTTCCATAGCTGCGGAAAACAACCACTATCGAGCGATTTTTGGAAAATAATTCTCAGCGGGGCTACTAGGGAGAGGCAACATGAGTTCAGAAAGGCTGGAGGAATCCCATCGGGAACCGTTGTGAAGTCATTTGGAAGCCCATTAATATGATCAAGTATATCCTCATGTGTAATTGTAGGGATAGTGAATGAAACTTTATGAGAGTCGTTCATATAATTAAAGTTGCTATTACGAGGTTGGAAATTTGAAGGAAAATGCATTTTCAAAAAATGAAGCAAACATATTGCAAATTTCGGACGAAACGTCACTAGCAGAATCTTTGTACCTCATGGTATTGGGGTAGTTGTCTGTTTTTTTTTTCATATTAATAAACCTAAAAAAAGTTACGTGGGTCACTAAATAATTTCACATGCATACTTTGAATATACTCATCATAGAGTGAAGAGGAAAGTTCGTTGAACTCATTATAGGATGTGAGGAAGTTGCTGTGACTTATAATGTCCTTGTCGCGCAAATATCCTTTCCACAGTTTATTCTTTCTATTTTTAAGGCGTTTCAGCTCTTTATTGAACCATGGCGGTGATGTTTTTAGAGACCCGCTGACGCTCACGGGGAACATGAGAAGCGAATAAATCGAAAAGAATTATGTAAAACTTAGAAACATCTTCATCAACACTATTGCAAGACAGCAATGTGTTGAAATCAATAGAGGGTAAGTCTACGAGAAAGTTCCGAAAAGTCAGCTTTCCTAAAATTGAAAAAGTATTGTGTTTCGTCACAATTTGCTAGATTTTCGGTTTCATGGCAATATGTAATTAGTAGAGGAGGGTGATATTTGTCAAGAGTAGACATTATAACTGAGCTAGGGTTCAACTAATAAGTTCCCAGCGTCAGTAGAAAATACCAGGTCTTGCTGCCCTACCCATGTCATTCTTAACATTACTGATTTGGCTGAGACCAAGAGATGATAGAGTGTCAAGGAAACGTGATTCCCTTGTTGTCAAGTTATTAAGTGGAAGATAGTCACCGTCACCTTCATTAAGTACCCCATTGTATATTGTTGAAGCCGAAGAAGGAAGATTAAAATTATTAGCTGGAACACTTGTGCGAAGATCAGATTGTGTTCTGATTTCATCTGCAATATCACCCATTATCACCCTTGTAGCAGTGAGGTCGTCGTTTGAAGTGGGGAGGAAACGGATACCTGACCAAACAAGTTCTCAATAGAGCTAGGAATATCATTAATATATGTCTTAAGGTCGTTCAAGTGATTGTTTAAACTTAACGACAACTCTTTTGTAGTGTCTCGAATGTGTGGAAACATCCATGAAGTTCCTGCCGAATGATTCTGCAAATCACCAATAAGTAGTAATTCGTCAATAGGTTCCATCTTACCATGGATAAAATTAGATGTTAAAGTAAGTAGGTCGTAAATATTTTGACCTTTGTCATCGACAATATTTATGGAGTCTGGAGGAATGTAGCAACAAATTATGTATAAGTCATATTTTAGGAGGGATAGCTTAAGAGCTATGAGCTCAATATCGAGGGTGTTGGAGAAACAAGGAAGTTCAATTTTGCTGCAATTGAACTTATTTTTACACGCGAGAAGTACGCCACCGCCACGAGCTTCCGAATCAGTATGTCTATCTCTTCTAAAAGTCTGATCAGAATTATCAAGGATTTCAGCATCGCGAATACCATGATACAGCCAAGTTTCAGTGAAAGCAACTATATCGAAGCAAGCCGCGATAGAGGATTTGAAGATATGTGCGGTTTTTGTCCGAATCCCCCTCACATTTTGATAGTAAAGGGAAAGCGACTTCAGTTTTTTGGAACAACGTTATTTATTTTAGCTTTATTTCTAGGTAGGCGCTCAGAAGGTACAAATAATTTAGTAAAAGTGCCAGGAGGCCAAAGTAAGGGGTCTAACAACTTGTCCTGCATATCTGCTGAAACAGTTAGGAGAAAGGATGCAACCGGTTTAAAGCTTTTACTGATTTTTCGACAAGAAATACCATCTGTCTCAATATTTTTGGACTTTAAATACTTCGATATGTCCTCGCAAATCGTTTCTGGACAGAGACGGGTGACGAAAACATTCGAAGGTTTAGGTACCGTTCTCAAAGAGGCCCCAATACCATTTCCTAAAGAGGACTGAGATGAAGTACCAATCGCTACTGTGGAAGGCTCCCTCCTTTCAGTTGCAACTGCACGTTTCCGGGATCGGTTTTTACGGATGTTTTGTTTACGGATTTGCTTGGAATGCTCCACAGGAATAGGAGCATTCATATTAAAATCCAAGTCAAGTTCGGAAGATTTGGCCAACGGAAGCGGCACGTGCGAAGCCCGGACAGCATTCTTACCTACAGATAACTCCGTCTAACCACCTGCAGAGGTCGTTGTCGGAAGGGATTTTTGGCTACTAAGATTAGTGTGCGAGATGGCGGTTGCATTTTGGGCCGCTATGAGTTCACTTCTTAAGCTTGAAGCGGAAGAAGGAAGATTAAAATTATTAGCTGGAACACTTGTGCGAAGATCAGATTGTGTTCTGATTTCATCTGCAATATCACCCATTATCACCCTTGTAGCAGCGAGATCGTCGGAAATAGTGGTAAGTTTCATTTGAAGTGGGGAGGAAACGGATTCCTGACCAAACAAGTTCTCAATAGAGCTAGGAATATCATTAATATATGTCTTATGGTCGTTCAAGTGATTGTTTAAACTTAACGACAACTCTTTGTAGTGTCTCGAATGTGTGGAAACATCCATGTAGTTCCTGCCGAATGATTCTGCAAACTTACGCAGATCAGAATCTGAAGACTTTGATTTGCTATCCTTTAAACAGTCGAGTAAACATTCCAATTTTGATTCAAGTGCATCAAGCCTATGATGTAGAGAGGCAGAATTGTTCGAATTGTTTGAAGCCGTAGTTAGTTTATCGACTTTACAAGACAGATCATCAAGAACCTGAGAAATAGATGAAAATTCGGAGGATTGTACTGTTTGCATCACTTTTAGAGAATTTATATTGTTGGTCAGGTTGTCAGTGTTGTTTAGTTATTCCTGCAATTGACCATTATTACATTTTACTGCCATTAAAATATGAGATAACGAAATTTCCTTACATTCAGAGCAAAAGTAGGAGAATATGTTAGAAAACTCAAGCAGTGACTTAGCAGAGAGGCGGCTAAAATTGGAGAAGCCCACGCAAGCATAATGAAACGATCTGGCACAAATTCCTTGGCACTTGATTAGAGCAAGATTACTATCAGTTAACTGACAATTATTAAAACAGCAACCATCCATGCTTCAAATCAACATGCAAGAAATAAATAAAAGAAAAAAAAATCGGGAAAGGTTCCAGTACAAGATTTGTGCAAAGCAAAGCTTAATAAATTGCAGTCCAAGATGTAAAAATAATTGTGCGTGGCGCGTGGCTGAAGTGTGATAGTTGCCCAGGGATTTTAGAACAACAATACTGATTGGAGTCTTCGTGACGATGGGGGTTGTGTCAAGACTAAGCTAATAGCATTAAAAAATAGTTTTGTGGATTGTTTTTAATCTTTCACAGATAGGTGGCATGGAGAGTCAGATATACATATGTACAAGAAAACAGCGAAAATGGGAAAAAAATTTAAAAAGAATTTTGCGGATGCACAGCATGCACCCATATGCAGAAACTACACAGAGAAGAAAAAAAAACAAATAAAATAAAAAAAAAATAAGGAAAAATTACCCCAGAAAGACTTTAACCACTCCCGTCGAAGAAATCGAGGAGACAAACACGGCGTAATCCGAAAATAAACAACACAACTGAAAATTAGTCCGGATTAGATAAAAACACGGAGAAACGGTTCAAAATAAGAAAAACGAGTAGAACAAACACAAAACAGATGCACAGAACACCAAATAAATAAAGAAATTAAAAATTAAAAGCGGACACAAACGAAAACTCGACTTGACAGCACAACAATTCACAATAAGGCAAGTTTTGATCACTCAAAGAGTAAGTTCACTTGACGAGCTTACTCAAATTGTTGTGGAAGTAGAGAAAACTGAAGACAGGCAAATTCATGGTAGACATATGCAAACAAGCTTGTTCGACCATACCTCCACTTTCAATGAGAAAGAAGTTGAGCGACTAAAGATTATCGCGAATTATCAAGCAACATCGTTTCACAAACCGCCCGAACAAAGTCATTCCTACCCAGAGAAATTTAGTGTACAACAACATCCACCACCCACCGCTTCATATATTGCTCCATATGGTACAAACGGTGCTTTTTATCAACCACACACTGACCAATATACACCAATCGCTCACCAATCAATGCCAGCTAACTATTTATCAAACTCAATAAATCATAACACACCTTCATATATATCCCATGTTCCGAGACGAGTAATTAAGCAATGTACTTTTTGTAATAAAATTGGACATACCATTGCAGAGTGCCGTAACAAGCGACGCATAACTCACTGCTCAAGGTGTAAAGGCTATGGCCACATGTCACAAACATGCCCAGTTTTTATAATGAATCAGTCATACAACGAACGTTTAAGTACACGTCTTAAGTGTGATTGGTGTGCCCGATTTTCTCGTAAAAGAGAAGCCTGTCGAGCAAAAATTGCGTCAGTCTCAACAGCAATCGGGAAACTAAACGGGGCTAGCCTAATCCACCCAATGGCTGTGCCTACTACCAAAGAGTGTAAAGAAAACGAAAAACAGACCGATTGTCATTCAGATGAGTTTACTTTTAAGCCTAATTATAATAAAAATAGTATTATTGATCAAAAATTGGTAAGCACAGAGAATACGTCACGAAAATTATCAAATGGCAAAAGTACTGAAGTCTTTCAATCCGTAGCTTTACCGCAGCAATATAATCATATAGCCTTAAAAGACCCTTCAATCGAACTACCTTTAAACATTGCAAGAGGTGGTATAGTTAAACGATTAGTGGATACCGGCGCGGAAGTTAGCTTGATTAAAAAAGATAGCTTAGCTAGCAATACTAAAGTAGACATCAATAACATTCTTCGCCTTCAGGGCCTCTATGGAGGATATGATATTACTTTAGGACCCTGCGTTGGTATTTTCCAAATAGGAAAAGGTATTGAGTGCGATTTTTATGTCTGTAATAACTCTCTTAATATACCTTTCGTTGGAATACTAGGCCCTAATTTTCTGTGGGATTATACAAATATTTTTACTACAGAACGAGTACTACATTTCCCTCGAACTAAAACTAACCCCATCGACTTGAAAATTCCTTTTGCCAAAAGCTTTAGTAGCCAAAAATCCATCTCCCAAAATAAGAACGATATTTACAATACCTCCAAAATTAACAAACAAATAAATAGCATGATACATTCAGTAGGAGAGAATAACATTCCCAATAGTAAGACATTTTTACCAACAAGCCAAGAGAAACAACTGCATGGACCAATTTCAAGAAATAAAAATAACGAAGCTCCCGCAACTTCACCTGCAACTACAAGCACAATAAAACCACTCAGTAGCAGAACTGCGATACGAGTACCTACTCCATCAGAAATGGTATTAGAAATACCAGCAGAAGACTGTAAACAAGAGATGTTATGCTTTTCGCAAGAAATCGCACCAGGAATATTCACGGCTAATGGAATAGTGAAACCAAGATATGGAAAAATACAATTAAGTGTTATTAATACCCACGAAAGGGAAGTAAAACTGCCTACTTATCACCCGAAATTGGAGTTCCTAGATAAGTAAGATATCTATACGTTGGAAAAAAGGCATGAGGAAACCAAACCTCAAACAAAACAAAATCGATTACTTCTACTTGAAAACGAAATAAATATTGATCAAACCTACAACCAAGAAGAAATGCGGGCCATAAAGGGTCTCTGTCAAAAGTTCAATGATGTTTTCCATTTAAAAGGTGACCACTTACCTTACTCAAATGTAACAACACACACTATACCTCTCAAACATGACACAGCTCCCATAAACCAGAGACCGTACAGGCTACCAGAGGTCCATAAAAACGAAATTAAAGAGCAAATTCGTGAGATGCTAGAGGATAAAATTATTGCTCCAAGTAATAGCCCATGGAACTCACCATTACTATTAGTTCCAAAGAAACCATCGCCAAACGGGTTAAAGCGTTGGGGAATTGTAGCGGATTTCCGTAAACTTAATGAGAGCACTATAGGCGATGCATTCCCACTGCCAAGAATAGAGGACATCTTGGACCAATTAGGAAATTCGCGCTATCTCTCAACGTTGGACTTAGCAAGTGGATATCATCAAATTTTAATGGATCCATCAGATAGTGAGAAAACTGCCTTCAGTCCAGCTTATGGCCATTACGAATACCTTCAAATGCCATTTGGACTGAAAACTGCGCCAGCTACTTTCCAAAGAGCTATGAACAAATTTTTAACGGGTCTTCAAGGCTTGAAATGCTTCATTTACATGGACGACATTGTAGTATATGACAAGAGATTAGACGATCACATTAAAAAGTTCAGAGAAATATTCTACAGACTGAGGGAATATAATCTAAAACTACAGCCAAGCAAATGTCAATTTCTTCGGAAAGAGGTGGTCTATCTGGGACATAAATGTTCCAGTGAAGGCTGCGCTCCGGACCCCGACAAAGTGAAATGTGTATATAACTTCCCAAGGCCCCATACTATAAAACAGTTACAAAGCTTCCTTGGTCTAGCTAATTATTATAGGAAGTTCATTCCTAATTTCTCTAAAATAGCAGAACCCCTCACAAAACTTCTCCGTGGAAAACAAAAATTTGTGTGGAACGACTTATGTGAGACTTCAGTTAACAAGTTGAAAGAATTACTAACCTCACCTCCGTTACTAGCATACCCAGATTTCACAAAACCATTCATTGTGACTACAGATGCAAGTAATGAGGCTATAGGGTCGGTGTTACCCCAAGGAACACCAGGAAATGATCGACCTATCGCATTTGCTAGTAGAACTTTAAACAATACCGAAAGACGATACTCTACGATAGAGAAAGAATTACTAGCTGTAGTATGGGCTATAAAGAATTTCCGTTGTTATTTACTAGGTAGGAAATTTACAGTTTACACTGACCATCAACCTCTTATAGGAGTATTCAATGTTAAAGATCCTACCTCGCGATTAATACGTGTCCATCATAAACTTTCAGAATATGATTATGAAATAAAATATAAGCCCGGAAGAAAAAATGCCAATGCCGACGCTCTGAGCAGACTTCCGCAGAACGAAACAATAATATCAATAACGACAAGAGCCCAAGCGAGGAACCAAAATGAAATACCTCCTCAGACGGACTTATCTTTAGAGGAGAAGATACAGTGGCCACCTGTGCGAGATGACGGTAATGCCGAGATATTATCCGAAATAGAGGAAACCAATAGAATAAACGAAGACAGTTTACGCGTACAGACTTCATCCTTTCAAATATTAACAAACTTAAACGATATACAGAAAATACTAAAGGAATTTCACTCAAACCCACTGGGCGGACACCAAGACATCGCCAAAACTTACTACAGAATTCGTCGACAATATAGATGGAAAAATATGTTAAAAGATATAGTGAAATTCATAAAATCTTGTCCGAAATGTCAGACTAACAAGAATAGCCCTCAAACAAAAATGCCAATGATTATTCCCGATACTGCGGAAAAACCGTTTGACAAAGTCTACCTAGACATAGTAGGACCACTCCCTGAAACTCACAATCGAAATAAATACATATTAACTTTTGAAGACGATTTAACCCGATTTATGGATTGCTACGCTCTCCCAGATGCTGAAGCAACTAATTTAAATCAAAGGGTAGAACCTTTATACAATCATGAAAACTATTTTTACATCCTTAAAAATAAAATTCAAAGAGCTCATGCCATTGCCAGAAAAAACATAATCAATAGTAAAGAGACAACGAAAAAATACTACGATAGGACCACGCGTGAAGAAACTTTCCAAATCGGCGATTTAGTTCTTCTAAAAAACGAAAGTAAGAAAAACAAGCTATCTCCTATTTGGATAGGTCCTTATGAAGTGAAGGAAATTAATTCCGCTGTGAATTTAAAAATTCACGTAGGTAGGAAAGTTAAGACTATTCACGCAAATAGATTAAAAAAATTCCACACTTCGAATTAACACCTATACACAACCACACACACTGTCTATCTCGACGAGTTAGACAAATAACAATACTATTGAAACGAAATAAAAGAAATACGTTTTAGGGAACATCGTCTGGATTATCTGGCGTGCATTGCTCACGGACGGCTCTTCTCAAGGAATAGAACTGCCTTACACGAGCAAGAAATTAGAAGGAACTGGAATAGTATTCGAAGACATCGACGAAGCCCTAATTTATAAAGACGAATGGAGAATATTTACCACCATTAATTTAGCGCAATTGGAAACATGGGAAGAATATCTGGACTGGAACAAAAACTCGGTAACGCAAATGTGCGAGCACTACCTAAAACTAGAACGTAACGCTTCATGTGCTCAGAATGTTCAAAACGCGCGCTATATTACGGAAAGAGAGAGGCATATGTTACAAAGACTAGACATGGAAGTTACTGGCAGACATCGACGCGCAGTTTTCGACGGTGTAGGGACACTGAGTAAGTTCTTGTTCGGGACAATGGACCAACAAGATTCAAACCAAATTAGTTCCCGACTAAAAGATCTAGAGGCTGACAGTAAGCAAAATTTGGGATTATTAAAAGAACAGGTTAGTTTAGTTAAGTTTAATTACGAAAATACTCGAGAGAACTTTGATAAACTTCAAGTAGGCTTAAATGAGACGAAAATTCATACATTAAACGTTATCAAAACCTTTAAATCTCAAATAAATTTTGCGATATCAGAGATCAATTCGCTCCAAGCCAGAGTCACATTTGATGAAGCAACGTCTAGCGTAGTTATTCCCCTACAGGAAATAGAGCATCAAATTAACACTTTATCCATTATTCTCGGTTCTTTAGCCACTAAACACTTACATCCCCTTATTCTTAGTTATCACCAAATTAGTGAGTTATTAAAGGAACTCCCTCTATCTTTCCAATGAAATACGGTAATACAGGATTCCTTTATATTACAGCAACTTGCATCTGTCGAAAGCGCCCATATAGGAGATCATCTTTTCTATAAAGTAAACATACCCCTCATTGAAAAGGAATGGTTCACTATAAAGAAAGCCTACTCCTTACCATTCCCGTTAGGAGAAAATATATTCGTGCATTACGAAATAGAAGAGGAATACTTAGGTACGGACACAGGTGGAAATAAGGTCATACCCTTAAAAGAGCAACAGCTGAAACTATGTGAGAAAATAAGCTTGAATAAGTCTGCTAAAATTAGGGTCTGCCATTTTGCACTACCGATTTACACTACTTCCCAAAATAATTGCATCTTACTTCTCTTCAAGGGTTGGTCTGAAGCCAATGAGATTTGTGCCAAGGCATCAATCCGTAACAATCATAACGTTCTAATAAAAATGAATAGTTAAAACTCTTGGCTATATATTTTCCCTCAGGAATCGGAAGTTGAATTGCACTGTACCGATTTTCAGACAACTATCCGACTAACTCAATGCGGTATGATTTCCCTGAAACCAAATTGCCAAGCGCAGATTGATAATTTCCTACTGACGACTACAAACATGCTCACTAAGACAGCTGAAGTAGCAGAAATTGACCTTGTACCGAAATTAAATCTTCACCCATTTACAGAAATACTCAAGAGTTTAAGACCCGAAAATAAAACCTCGAAAATGCATGTCCAAAATTATAAGCAACATAATGACTTCCTAAAAGAAAAAAGTGCAGAATTTAATAACCTTCTCCAAAAAATTCAGAAAGCACAAGATGACAGAGAAACTAGAAACAGAAATAAAAAACAAACCATTGCCCTCGGATAGGCGGGCTCCGTTCCCATAGTAATCATCTTAATGCTCGCACTAATATTCAAATTACGAAAGAGGCACCCCAAAACCCTATCTCCTATTATACTCTCAGCCTCCAAAGAAAAGGCGGTCCCGGACAAAGAAGTTTCAATCGAACTAAAAAACAAAAATCTGTTCGCGCAGGCAAAACCTAAAAAAGTACCAAGCTTAATACGAGAAACTACCATGAACGTAAGGTCTAAGCCTAGCGAATTTGAAACACTCTAGTTAAAAAAAAAAAAAAAAAAAAAATTAGAGTAAAACGATACGACAATACACTTGTAAAACATCATTCCAAGTAAAATAACGTAACTTAATGTACAAAAAAAAATGTACGAACATATGTATGTGCTGATTCTTTTATTACTTGAGCAAGTATGCGAATTATGCTGATTCGTTCTGATCGCAGAATTGGGTCACGAAAGTGACGAAAGTTGCAGGTAAGTGCGCTCAAGAACTAAGAAGTTTAGAGAGTTTGGATTTGATTTTTGGATCGGCAATACGGTGAGTGGTTTTCTAGTTTCGAAAGTAATAACTGGAATAATAGTTTAATAAGTTAATGATAATAAATCGAATTAGATTACAAAAGAGAAGAAGTTGATTGAATAAAAAAAGATGTTAATAATAAGGAGTTGTTTCAATCATAGTTATTATTAACACCTTTTTTTTTGTTGAAGCCGAGCTGGAATCTGCCCAATGCGAGAGATCGCGCGAGAAAACTATACACGTACATTTTCATACAAAGTCGCGCGATCATGTCAAAGTCGAAGCAAAACGGAACTGAAAGCAAATCTGATGTCAAAGAGAGAAAGCTGGCGGCGCAGTGCTTTCTCGCGTAAGCAAAGAGGGTTTTTCTTTAAGTATAGTAAGTACTGGCCATATACGCGGAAATACTTAACTCACCCTGTAGGTGATGAAATTCCCCATATTACTCTCCTGAGTTTTTATGCAAAAAAAAATATTACAAATATTTTGCGAACGAAAATATTCCGCGTCCCGCATTCACTCAGACATCTTCTCGCCTTGTTTGTCGCATAAACAAGCCCTGCTTTGAGCTGCTCTCCGCTTCTCGCGTGAGTTACGTACCCTCACACTCACAATATCCATAAACAGGCAACAAATTCTCCACGTGCCCCTATATCATCATACATTACATTTCCTTTCATCAGCATTATATATAATTCATAAAGTTAAGTCAACTACCTTTTAAAATAATATGTAACTTACGCAATTTCCTTTATCATTCTTAAATTTGCTCTTTTACCAAGTTCCCACAATTTTTGCTCTTCAGCAGTTTTTCAGACAGTAACACGATAATTAAAAGAAGGTCAAGAAGTAAGCATGAAACAAAAATCTGATCAAGTTAGGCAGTTAATTTTTAACCGTTAACCATAGTAGAAGCAAAGCTAATTCTTAAATAAAGTTTTATTAAAATCAATAATCTTGTTTTTTTTATCGTTTGGCTTACCGTGTAATTTAACTGGCGCAGTCGGTAGGATTGCGGTAACAATCCAAGTGTTAAAAAATGGTTTCGAAACAAAATAAACGGCGGGTTATCGTTTTATTAATCACTAATGCATCGACGAATAATTGGTGCAAGATAAAATGTGTTTCAGGGAAGAAGTACTCCGAAGGCACATCGAAGAAAAACTAATACATCCCACAGCCGTGCACCTGTTGAAAAATTATCAAAGGTAACACTACATTGGATTTGGTGAGTTCAACTCTTCATACCGCAAGTTCTTGAATCTGGATTAATTTGGAGAAGAATTCAACGGTTCCTTGGTTCACAACTCTAACAAATTCAACAGATCCAGAAAACTATGAAAATAGAAGTTTTTATTATTATACATGCGTAAGTCAAAATACTGATATTTTTCCATATTTTCCTATATATATATTCCTTTTTTATTTTACTTAAATTCCTATATGACTAACAAGTAGAAGCCCTAATCCAAGAAGATTTCATAATAAATTAAGAGACAGTGTATCAAATTTAATTAAACGTGCAAGTGCAAGTGAAGAAAATTTAACTGCAATAGATAATAGGTCGGCATCAAGCTCAAATAGTGAAAATTTAACTGCAACTACACATAATCCGTCAGGAACTAACTTAACTAGTGAAACTGTTAGTGAAATAGATTTAAACGAAGTTAATTCAGTGGAATTAGAAATTTTAACTATGGAACAGCAACAACAACAACCACAAAACCCTCCATCCGTAGATTTAACCAGTACCGTGACACAAGTTTTCAATTCTCTTAGGATTCCGGATGCAATCAAAGATTTACCAAAATTTGATGGCAATCCGCGACTCCTTCACGATTTTATTAAAAACGTGGAAGAAATTTTATCTTCAGTAAGAGTGATCGATGGCACAACCTATGCAAAAATCTTAGTGAGGGCAATCAGAAATAAAATAGAGGGGCAGGCCAATTAAGTGCTTAACATGTACGGCACACCATTGGTTTGGGATCAAATAAAAGATAATCTTATACTTCATTATTCCAATAAGAGAAACGAAACCTCTCTTATCAGAGATTTGCATTCCCTTAAACAACAAAGTAAGTCAGTAGAAAAATTTTATAGTGAAATAGTGGAAATAAAAGCAGCATTATTTAATCACATTCAAATTCACGAAAAAGATGATAGCGTAGTGAAAGCGAAAAAAGATATGCACACAGAAATGTGTCTAAATGTTTTCTTATCAGGACTAAGGGAACCTTTAGGTTCAACCATTCGAGCTATGCGCCCAGAATCTTTACCCAGCGCATTCTCATACTGCATCCAAAAACAAAATATTTTCTATACAAAATCAGAACCATCAATAAATCTTATTAAGAATAGACCTAGTGGACAAGATCGAACCCCAACTTTCCAACAACGCACAAATTACCATCCGCTACCTCAGAGAACTTTTCAACCTTCCCAACCATTCCAATCTTTTCGACTTAATTCAGTACCTCAGCAACAATTTCAGCGGCCCTTAAACAATCAGCCTTTTAATCAACAATCAAGGCCTTTCGCCCCAAATCCTTTTTATAGACAAAATTTACCTAAACCGGAACCAATGGAAGTCGATTCAGGCAATTCCCGCCTCAGACGGCCAACTCTCAATTATCCACCACAACCAAATAGAAATTTTTCCGCTCCACCTAATCAGAGACCCCGATTTACTAGTGAAGAGCTTTTCAACACCTATGAACAAGATTTACCCCCAAGTGGAAACTATAATGAATACGCAAGTGACTACTTCTACACTAATCTAGACAGATATTATGATAACTACTCTGATAATGATAAAAATCAACAGACCAATCATATGCTAACAGACACGGCGGAACAAAACGGAGAACCTAACACATCTGATGAAAATTTTCTCACAATAGCCTCAGCAGACCCATCAGTTACATAGATTTAAATAAATACGGAAACACCCTTCCCTAAATAAATATTTCCACCCCATATGGGCATACTTTGAAATTCCTAATCGACACAGGTGCTTCCTCTTCTTTCATATACCCAGATTACGTAAAACCAAAAGACGTCGTGTATTGCAAACCAATTACGATAATAACCGCTCTCAATAAACTTTATATAGACAAACAAGTTACTCTTCCAAATTTTACTGAATTCAATCAAATAGGTAAAAGTAGATTTCTCATTTTTAAATTTCACGACTACTTCGACGGACTATTGGGACTAGACATATTAACTAATTACAAACAACGCTTTAATCCATCGTAAATTAAAACCTATCTTTATGTCAGAAAAATATACCATTCCCCCTAAGACAAAAGCTGTAGTGAAATTGCCAGTAGATGTACAGAATGGCAATATATTTACTAGAGCTATTGTAGTCGCACCTAAATTTTACATACCTGAAGGAATCTACCGCTCTGAAAATTGGTATAGCCTTATGGAAATTGTAAATAACACAGAATACGACCAAACCCTCTTTTTAAAGCAACCACTAAAAGTCAACATTTTTCCCCAAAACGAAGTCTCGAAATCAGTCTATTTAATTTAACCTGTGAAATAGACTCCAATATAACCCCTAACGATATCAAAAATTTAATCCGAACCTCTCATTTAAATAATGAGGAGAGAAGAGAATTGTTTAAAGTATGTACACAATTCGAAGATATTTTCTATAAAGAAGGACAAACCCTCACTTTTACCAACCAGATCAAACATTCCATAACGACCATTGACGATACACCAATTTACACTAAATCTTATCGGTATCCATACGTCCATAAAGAAGAAGTCAGAAGACAGATTAACGATATGTTAACACAGGGGATAATTCAAAACAGCTACTCTCCATGGAGTTCACCAGTCTGGGTAGTTCCGAAGAAAGTAAATGCCAGCGGAAAACAGAAATGGAGGCTGGTGATAGACTACCGCAAGCTTAATGAAAAAACCATCAGCAACAAGTATACCATACCCAATATAAATGAAATTCTCGATAAATTAGGCAAGTGTCTATACTTTTCAACATTGGACCTTGCCAGCGGTTTTCATCAAATAGAAATGGACCCTAAAGATATCCCGAAGACAGCTTTCACAGTCGAAGGAGGACATTATGAGTACGTTCGAATGCCTTTCGGACTAAAAAATGCTCCCGCGACCTTCCAGCGTGTCATGGATAATGTTCTACGAGACCTCATTGGTAAAATCTGTCTCGTATATCTAGATGATATCATCATCTTCTCGACTTCCCTTCAAGAGCACTGCGAAAATCTGAGAAAAGTGTTCAACAGGTTAAAGGAAACGAATCTGAAAATTCAGTTGGACAAATCAGAGTTCCTCCGAAGAGAAATCGGATTTTTAGGTCATATTATAACTCCTGATGGTGTTAAGCCTAACCCGGACAAAATTAATGCAGTAAAGAAATTTCCAATTCCCCGAACCCCCAAACAAATTAAATCTTTCCTAGGACTTCTGGGGTATTACAGGAAATGCATCAGAGACTTTGCGAAGATAACAAAACCGTTAACTGCATGCCTGAAAAAGGGTAAGAAAATCGAACTTAACGGCCAGTACATTAAAGCCTTTGAGACCTTTAAAGACCTTCTCATCAACGATCCCATTCTCCAACACCGGGATTTCTCAAAACCATTTATCCTGACTAGAGACGCTAGCAATTATGCAATTGGGGCAGTACTCTCTCAGGGTACCATTGGCAACGACAAGCCTATATGCTGTGCTAATCGAACATTAACATCATCTGAAATTAACTATTCCACGATAGAAAAAGAATTGTTAGAATTGTTAGTCTGGGCCACCAAGTATTTCAGGCCATATTTGTTCGGGAATCGATTTACAATAGTCACAGATCACAAACCACTTACGTGGTTAATGAGTCTAAAAGAGCCAAACTCTAAACTGGTAAGATGGCGTTTGAAACTCGAAGAATTCGATTATAACATCGTGTATAAAAAAGGTACTCTAAATAGTAATGCTGACGCTTTAAGTCGCATCAGACCAGACACGGACGAATCAATTAAAATAAATGTTAATGACACTAGATCAGAGATATCTACTCCGAGCATGAACATTTCAACCATACATTCCGCAGAAGAAAATTTAAACGACGGAATTCCAATTTCAGAGAGGCCTTTAAATGAATTCAACATACAATTAATTCTCGAAAAATCAGATAAGAAACCCCCAAATTCACTACAATCTCTGTTCAAAATAAACAAAGACGTATAGTTACATCATCAGATTTCTCCGAAGAAAATGTTGTAGGAATTTTTAAAAGATTTCTTCCTCCTAATAAGTTAACGGCAATATTGACGGACGATAATACATTTAAAGTAGTACAAGAGGTTTATTCTAAATTTTTCTCAGGGATCAAAAATTTTAAACTAATCCGATGCACTGAATTATTACGAGACGTCACTGATAATGACGAACAAGATCAAATCATAAATTCATATCACATCAAGAGTAACCATAGAGGCATCAGCGAAACGTTCTTACACATAAAAAGAGAAGTATATTTTCCATTTATGAAAGGGAAAATTACCCAAACAATTAACAACTGCGAAACTTGTCAATTAATGAAATACGATAGAAGTCCACCCAAATTAAAATTTGAAATCCCCGAATTCCCTAAAAAACCCCTCGACATCTTACATATAGATATTTACACCATAAATAATAACCAGATTCTAACTATCATAGATAAATTCTCTAAATTCGGCATACACAGCGTCTGCTAGAAATAGTTTGACAATGATAAAATCATTGAAAAATTTCATTACCCTTCACGGCATTCCCAAGAAAATCGTGTGCGATCAAGGAGCAGAATTTACCTCTAACATATTTAGAGACTTCTGTAAGCAGTACGATATCAACTTACATATAACGTCATTTCAGCAGACGTATAGTAACGCTCCTGTAGAGCTTATGCACTCCACGTTGACCGAAATCTATCGAATAATTTATAATCGAATGAATAATAAAGACCACGACGAAATACTAGATGAAACAATAACAACATACAATAACGCTATACACTCTTCAACTAAATTCACTCCATACGAACTGTTTTACGGAAGAATCCATAATCTAGATAAAAAACTGAAATACAACAACGAACATGAATACCTTAAGAAATTAAACGAGTTTCAAGACAAACTTTACCCCTTAATAAGAAAACAGTTAGAAGAAAATACCACCAAAAGATTAGAAAAACTAAATAGGAATAGAGGAGTGCCAGACAAGTTAGAATTAGGTAAATCAGTTTATAGAAAAGAATGTAGGCGCAACAAGTTGACTAAAAGATTCACAAAACATAAAGTAACACAAGACAAGAAAATCGCAATACTAACCGACAGAAATAAAAAAGTACATAAGGGCAAATTAAAAATTAAACACATATTTCAGGATTATAATCGCACAAGGGCAAAAACTAGAAATACAGGACTTGACGAAACACAAAATACTGACAATGATACAACAACCTACTACACATAGTGAGACTAACGGCTTACGAACAGACGATAGACAAGATAACAAACTCACTCGCAACACTGAACGACTTTGACGAGCTCCGAGAATCATTCAACGTAACAAACATTAAATTATTAGATTTGAAACATAAATTAAATACCCTAAAACCAAATATTAGAATTAGGAGAGGGATTATAAATGGATTGGGAACGATAATTAAGAGTATCACGGGAAATATGGATGCAGAAGATGCGCATCGAGTAAATAAGGAAATTGAAAATTTGCTGTCGGATCAAACCAATATAAAAAATAGAGTTAATCAAGAGACAATGTGAGACAAATGCTAGAACGATTTAGAAATCTTACAACCCATATCAACAACCAACAAGATTCCATAAGTAAATATTTAAAGCACTATCAAGAGAACCTAAGTAATAGCATTGGAAATAACAGAGATACATTTGCACATGCACAATACCTTAACCTAATCAACTATAATATCGATCTACTAAATAATCACTTAACAAATATAGCCGAAGCCATTACACTTGCCCGTCTAAATATAATCTCTAAGCAAATATTAAGTCCCAACGAAATTACAGAAATCTATAGTATTATGAAAAACCAATCAGTCAAAATTAGATCAGACGAACACATTTATGAACTTCTGGGATTACAGGCTTACTACAATGACACGAATATAATTTTTAACGTCCAAATACCAATACTAACCGAAGAAAATTATTCCATGGTCCATATAATTCCCTTGCCAATAAATGATACAAAAACAATTCCTGTCAGACCCTACCTAATCCACAATCCTAAAAAAATTTAATATTTTAACGAAGCATGTCCCAGAGTTGAAGAAGCATTCTACTGCAAGGAATCAACACACCAGGAGTCAGTCGACAATTGCAAGTGTATAGGACGCATAATGCAGAACCTACCAGCAGAGTGTACTCTGATCGAAGGAACAAGAACATCGGAAATAATACAACCAGAACCCAAATATATTCTCTTAACTAGCATCCCTGAAACACCTATAAAGACTACCTGCGAGATTAACAATTTGCTTATCAAAGCAACTCAACTGATCCACTTCGAGAACTGCTCAGTGCAGATAAATGGCATCAATTATCTCGGTCGCATTAACACCTACTGGGACGATATCTACATCTACCCGATGATCCCTAATCACATCAACTATTCATCTACCATCGAAGACCTTAGACTGGAAAAACTTAAATTCTACCACGCAGATAGCAAGAAGGCAATCCAACTTCTCGAGTGGGAAACCCAAGTAAAAGATGACTTCACCTTAGGAGCCCTAGCAGTTACAAGCTTCCTCATATTGGCAATTCTCATCTATATAACCTATAAACACATAACCACAAAAGGGGATAATCGTATACATCTCAACAAAGGACTAACAATAGGAAACCCGTCATTAGATATAGACCCTACAGGAAGCACCCCGAAACTTCAGTTATTCTGGCCATCCCTTCATACTTAGGGGGGAAGAGTTACGTACCCTCACACTCACAATATCCATAAACAGGCAACAAACTCTCCACGTGCCCCTATATCATCATACATTGCATTTCCTTTCATCAGCAATATACATAATTCATAAAGTTAAGTCAACTACCTTTTAAAATAATATGTAACTTACGCAATTTCCTTTATCATTCTTAAATTTGCTATTTTACCAAGTTCCCACAATTTTTGCTCTTCAGCAGTTTTTCAGACACTAACACGATAATTAAAAGAAGGTCAAGAAGTAAGCATGAAACAAAAATCTGATCAAGTTAGGCAGTTAATTTTTAACCCTTAACCATAGTAGAAGGAAAGCTAATTCGTAAATAAAGTTTTATTAAAATCAATAATCTTGTTTTTTTTATCGTTTGGCTTACCGTGTATTTTAACTCGCGCACCCTGACTGCAGCCTTAGGCAATGAAGAAATAGAGAGAGAATTCCATTCTGAGGGCAACGTTAATGTTAGCACCTTTGCACGCCGCGCAAAAGAGGTTCACTAGAAAATTTGTCGACCTCAGCATCGATTCTACAAAACAATAGATTGTCTGATTCAGATATCTTCTTTTAAGAGCACGTAACATAAAACAAATTGACCTCTGCATCAATAAAGCTCAGGATACCGCCAATCTTTTATGGTAATACGCCTCACAAATTTTCGTCTTTGAAATTTTGGGAGATCTCTCCGCAGAATCCCCACAGAGCATCTGGACCGTCATTATATCTTTAGATAATTTATTCAGATGACAAAAAACTTAGTCTTAGTGGTCTGTGCGGATATTGGAGGGATCTGCAGAGAGATTCCCGGAATTTTCAAATATGAAATGTTCGAGGCAAGTTATTGATCTAATGGGACGCTTTTAAGGATCATGGAACCGTAGAATTGATATTTTCTTTCTATCGTATGAATAATCTGCAGTACTGAAAAGTCCTGAAATAAGAAAATTTCCGTATCTTGCGCGCTATCTTGCCGATCATTCAGTTTACCAACAGGATAACGCTAGGATCCACATAAGGTACTTCACAAAAAAAAATTCTTGGGGTACAATATCAAACTTCTCGGCTATCCGACCCGTTCTCCTGATGCAAACCCTATTTGGGATTGTTAGTTCCAACAGTTTATGAGGATGGCAAGGAAGGTAACACCATCAGTGAATTTCACGATACCATTGAAGCTGCTTGGCTAACTTTGACTCCAGAATGTTTAAATGCTTAGTGGAATCAATGCCAAAAAGGCTTCTAAGTATCGTGGCGAACAAAGGTGGAGCTACTGATTATTAATAAAAAGTATTTATTTATTTTTGTCTAATCCTATTATTGGTAAAACAAATAAAGATAAGTGGGTCTATAATAATGCAACACTTATTTTGCAACTTTTTATCGAATTACTCCATAAGCACCGTTGTAACGGCAAATCCTTTCTTGATGTCAGCAATAACTACAAGGCAGATATGTTTTGCCATCACACATTTTGCTCTTCCTTGCTACAGAGGTGGTCTACAATACCATTGCATGGTGGATCATAAATTTGTAACGCACTGTATATATGACAATTTCTTCTTTTAATTCTCCTTTCATATACGTTCGGTTGCAGCTGAAAATTACGGCCGCACAGTCGTTATGTAGTTACTTTGAAACTGTTGAATAATGGTGATTTATGAACAGCTTCTCCTTGTAGCTGGTTCAACTAGTAAAGATGTCATAGGGTAAACAACAAAAAGCACTATACAGGTAGCCCTCGTATAACGCGGTAGTTAGGTTCCACAGAACTGCCGCGTTATACAAATCGCGTTATGCGAGACTTAGGTCACATATTAAAAATGGGGTTACGTGCCGAAATCATTTATTTTAATTATATATAAATAAAAATGACCAATATATATATATGTATAATGCATTTATTTAATTCAGGTAGTTCAAGTAATTTAACTAAACATATATCTAAATTATACATTCACTTCATTTTACATATTGCATAGATTAAAATGTATATTTTAATCACTATCACTATCTTCAAAAATAATATTTCGTCTTTCTTTATTTGCAAGTGGCCAGATGCCATCATCACTTGAAATCTCTTTGACATCATTTGTATCATTTTCATTGCCAACTTCAGCTGGTTGGGCTATTAAGAAGTCGGTAATAAGACCTTGCTTACCACTATGCTGCAATTTTTTTTTTTGAGTTCATAATATGGAGTGAAACAACTATCAAATTGTCTTAAGAAATTTCGAGAGCGTATCATTGAGGGATCATTATCCGTGAAATAATTTTTTAATTTTCTTGCTAACTCCAAACCTTCTGTTAATTTCATTAAACCGAAATCTTTTACTGATTCATTACAATCAGAATCTTCTACAGAACTGTTCTCGAAATTTGTGTTATGATCATCTATTAATTGTACCAGTTCCTCCTCATTTAGATCTGTTTCGAAATCAATTAACTCACGAATTTCATTTTCAGCCATATCACAAAAACCCTCCCCACCAAGAGTCTGGGCAACGTTTACTATACGAGTTATCTCGCCATCAATGGGCGGTACGGAATTTTGTTGAAGAACGACTTCAGGCCATATTTTTTTCCAGCACCCATTCAGTGTAGAAGATTTTAATTCCGTAATGGACAGCGCAATAATTTGTACACAATTTAATATTGAAAATTCTTTCCACGCTTGAGGCAGTGTCATGTTGGGATTAGATTCTATTTTTTCCAAAATTAATTGGAATGTTCGACGAATATAATATGCCTTAAACGTTGAAATGATCCCTTGATCTAATGGCTGGATAAGTGAGGTGGTGTTAGGCGGTAAAAAAATTATCTTAATATTGGGATGAGTTAAATTTTTTTGGTGACCTGGTGCGTTATCTAAAATTAGTAGAATTTTGAAGTCGATATTCTTTTTTTTTTGTATAACTTTCCACATCGGGTACAAAACAGGTGTTAAACCAATTATCAAACATGCTTCCTGTCATCCATGCCTTTTTGTTGGCCTGCCAATAAACTGGTAAAGTGGACTTGTTGTGTCCTTTCATAGCACGCGGATTTAAGGATCGGTTTATGAACATTGGTTTTGTCATAAAATCACCGGATGCATTACTACAAAACAGCAGAGTAATTCTATCTTTTGCTACTTTGAACCCGGGAGCTGATCTCTCATTTGTTGAAATATAGGTGCGTTTTGGCATTTTTTTCCAATTTAACCCGGATTCATCTGCATTGAACACCTGGTCAGCACTATAACCACCTTCGTTAATAATTTTTAAAAGTTCTGCTGGATATTTCCTGGCAGCTTCTACGTCTGCTGACGCCGACTCTCCTTGGATTTTAAGGTTATGCAAAGAAAAACGCTTTTTAAAGTTTTCAAACCACCCCTTACTGGCACAAAATTCATGATGGGAGCAGTCTGGTAAAGATTCTTGATCAAGTTCTTTTAAATGCGTATACACTTTAAGAGCTTTTTGTTTAATAACATTTCCATCCAAGGGAATCTTTTTTTGTGTACAATCTTCTATCCAGATCATTACAGATTTCTCCATTTTTTCCATATGAATATCGCGTACACGGGCAACACGCTTTGAACTTACCGCAGATCCAGCAATAACACTTTCTCGGATTTTACGTTCATTTTTTTTTTATTGTTCGAATTGTCGATTCATTTAAATTCAAAGTCTTTGCAATAACTCCTGGTTTTTCTCCACTTTTCAACTGATCCAAGATTTTAATTTTTTCTTCTAGAGAAATGAATTTCCTTTTCAAAGTTGGTTTCATCGCAGTTTGGGTAGCTACTATAAAAATATATTTTTCAAGAAAAAAGCTTTTATTTATTGTATGCATGTAACTTACCAGAAAATTATTCTTATAAGATCAGTTTTGTAACTGTAACTAAATAAACACGATAGACTATCACTATAGACTTCTAAGATTATACATATACACTGTGTACTATAGGCGCTTTCGGCAAGCACTGGCTCAGTGAGCCAAGTGAGCCGAGATTTTGAGCAATCGTCTCAGTTGTCTTTGAAGTTGCTATAGTGACGAGGTTACTAAGATTAAATTTTTTAATACATATTTGAAAATATTGCTTTCAAACGAAATTTTAGTATGTGCATTGGTTTCAAACGAAATTTTAGTATGTACATACACATATTTTTTTTTTGTATCATAAAAGAAGTAAATTATAAATCCCGTTATATCGAAACCGCGTTGTATAAGTACCCGCGTTATACGAGGGTTAGTGTAAATTATAAATCGCGTTATATCGAAACCGCGTTCTATAAGTACCGCGTTATACGAGGGTTTAGTGTATTAATAAACAACATGCAACGATGAGCGGAGCCCGCCTTTACGCAATACTCCTGAGGAGACAGCTATTAAGCATAACTCCTATTGTAGAAGGTCGCAGTTAAGGATAGCAGACACCAATTAGTAATACGCTCGATTGTTAATATAACTATGAACATTTATCGTTGTATTCCTACCTTGTCTGCATAATGCATTTTTGCATTATTTTATAATTATTGTTGGTCGTAATTAACATGACTCAACCTTTGTTTCTGTAAAGTTAAGCAATTCCGATGTGAGAATAATTTGGGTTATCATATGCATTTGCTTACATGCCCTTTTGTTATTTATTTCAACGGACATTTAGCGGATGATCTCAGCTAGCCATTTCCGAAGTAGTTTAAAGACGTTTTCTTAACTTCTTTCCTTTTCCTGCTCTCGTTATTTATCACTAAATTGTTATATTTTGTCTATTAGTTAGGTCACTTAGCTTTAATCATATATTGATTAAATAGACACTGAATTATATTTAATTTTTCGCAGTTAATAAAATTAA
The DNA here is from genome assembly GCA_963930735.1 of Dioctria linearis. Taxonomy (NCBI): domain Eukaryota; kingdom Metazoa; phylum Arthropoda; class Insecta; order Diptera; family Asilidae; genus Dioctria; species Dioctria linearis. The sequence continues at coordinate 106,680,025 of OZ005744.1, read as the reverse complement.
TTGTGCAAGCAAAAGATTGTAAGTCTTACTGTACAGTCAACCACTATAAATTAAATTGAAATTGAAATCTCACTTATTGATTCTTGGTTTTGTTTGTGAAATGCGAATTGTTTACACTTAAACCTTTTTGTGGTTTTATGTTGTAATTCTTACTTTACAGAAGAAGACCATTCTTGGCTCAGAGTTCATCTGATTCGGAGACTAATCCGAGTACAAGAACATTATCCCCATCCTCCAATATAGAAAATATTTTTATTTCAGAGATTACTTTGAAAATTTCCCTATCTTTCCTACACTTCTGCCCAAACCGCAGAGATTATTCTGCCGCAGTCCTACCCACACCGGAACAGAAAATCCATTTTGTTCAAAGACTAATCTGAAATATTATTCCAATCCTTATTACAGATGTCAATTCTATATTCAGAGATTAATCTGAATTCATTTCTTTATTACAGAGGCATTTTGAAATATGTTTGTTTCTTGTTTTGTTTACATGAATTAGCACTTTCAGCAAAAATTGCCGTCTTGTGCAAAAATAATATGTATTGCTACCCCTTTGCCTACATGCAGTAGCAGTATAACCTTATATCACAGAATTTTATCCTTGTTACAGAAAATTAATTCTGTCCTTCTTTTTCCTTTTTCAAATTGTATACAATTGTGGAACAACGTTCGTTAATCGGTGAAATGTGTATTGGAAGATTCACTTCTTTTGCTTTTTTACTTTTGCCCTGATTCCTTTTTTGGACCTTTATCCTATTGTCCTTATTGGACCTTTGTCAATTGTCCTTTTGCCCTTGCCTCTTGCCCCTGTGCTTGCGGCTTGTACCTTATCCTCTGTCCCATGTTCCATGTCGTTTGAGCCATGTCATATCTTCTTTCTGACCTTCTCACTTTATCGCTTAATTCTTGTACCGTTCTGTCCCTTTATTACTTTCTCCCTTTATCCGTTTGTCATCTTGTTCTTTTGTCTCTTGGTCTCTTGTCTGTTAGCTCCTTTATCACGCTTTCACTTTACTCGTTTGGACGTTTGGTCCTTGTCGTTTGTCTTTTTATCATATGTCGTCTTGTCTTTTACCTTTTGTCGTCGGTCTCTTGACTTTTGGTCTTTTTTTTTGTTTCCTCTTGTGTTTTGTTTTTGTTTTTTTCTTTGCTTCTTTTATCTTCTCTTTTCCTCTCTTGTCTTTGTATTCTCTTCTAATGTCTTGGATTCTCTCTCTTGTAGTCTCTTCTCTTTTTTTCCTCCTTTTCTCTTCTTTCCACTTCTCTTCTAATTAAAAATAAAAAATTAAATCTGCTTATACGATTTGAACTCTGATCTGCAGCGGAGGTATCCTCCTGCAATTTCTTTTTTTTTCTACTTCTATTACACCCTTGTAATTTTAGTTAAGTTTACATATATTTGGATTTGTATGATCTTTTTCTAATATTGTACTTTTGGCACCTTTTGCGAGAATGGTTGTTATTATTTTTATGTTTTTGTTTTTTTTTATTGTTCTTAATGCCATCTGGTTTTCTTTTACTCGTTAAACTCTCTGCCGGTTTGGGAAATTTCTAAATTGACTATTTCAGTGTTTGTACTTTCGTAAATGTAACGCTAACATTTCATTACTATACTTACTACTTCGGCTACTGAATCAGATAAAATTAAAATTAAATTTAGCGTCTCCAAAACTGACAGGCCGTTATTTATTTATTACCCCTTGTTTATTTTATTTAGAATATGTATATGGTTGCAATTATTTTAAAATTGGTAATGAGTTTACAGAAAGCAAGGTATATTCATTATACATATACATGGTATATATGGATCGTAACGTAAAGGTAGTATTGTCTGTTACGCAATGTAGGGTCGGGTGGGGTAAAAATTGCCGCGGATAAGAAGTGCTACCTTTAATATCTCGTAGTATAAAAGGGCAATAAAAGAAGAATATACATGCAAGGAATGCGTGGGGTAATTTTCGCCACATATCCATTCGCTGCCAGGCATTAGGTAATAGTGTAATAGTGCTCTTAATTTGACAAAATGTAAAAGAAAACATCGTGTCGGACATTCTTGCTGGATGTGCTCATCATGGTTAAGTAAAGTAAGGACCTTTATATTGCTATTTTCTTTGTGAGCACTTTGATAATACTTGAACCTATAAATGTTTTGGTGTCATTGTTTTCTATGTAAAAACATGTTCTTGTACCGTTCGGGGTAAAAAGTGCCGCCGGGGGCTAAATTAAATTATAAGACAGATAACGAAGGCTAAAGATTATAGCTACCTATTTAAATTTAAATAATAATAACAACCTAAATTGCAATGCGGTTACAAAGATTTTTCCGAAAAGTATATACAAAAATAACATTTTAAAGTGATGCGATTAAAATAAGGTCAATTAAATTAGAATGCTCGCTTGTATGTTTTTTTTTGAAGTTATGAATAACATTCGATAACAACGTTATAGATTCCGCGTTTTAATTCTTTCTTACCAGGTTACAACAAGTGGAACTTTTTACCCGCCAGAGGGGTAAAAGGCACCGAGCGGCTTGCTCATTTAAAATTAATTAATAACGTAAAATAATTAAATATGTTTACATATATATATTTTTTTTGTATTGGTACATGAACCTCTAAAGATTATATGTTTAAATTATCATATAACTTGACCTAAAATTCTATGATATATTTGTGACAATTCAAAACCCACCCTACCCTACCTTATTTTATTGATTGCGTTCGATATTGGATATGATAGGAAGAAGATTTTGTACTCTAATACCAGAGCCGTAATTACTAATACTCTTTAATTTTCCATTATATTTGACTGAGGAAAACCACTTAAAAATGGGTGGTACGTATGTCCCCACGCGAGCTCCCATGCAACATGTCGGGGAGCGTGAATAACACTAGAGCGTTATAATTATTTTATTGAGTTTAGAGAATACCTATCGTACATATTTGAAAATTCCTCCAGAGAAAATAAACTACTGCCGGAATGGCTTAATTGAAACAATTAATGGTATTTCAATTTTAAATGATGGTTTTTTCTCATAATGAAATTAATATTAATTTTTTATTGACTGCTCGATTCCATCAAGATCCTCTTGAAAATGTGTTTGGGCAAATTCGAGCAAAAGGTGTTTGTGCAGCGAAGAAGAATCTGAAAGAAAAGAAAGAGAAAAAATTAGGAAAAATTCGTCCAAATTTAAAATACTTATCTTAAACCAGAAGTTCCAGCAGACATCCCTTAAAATCCCCCGCCGAGCCTCAGCTTCAAGGCTCAAACCAATGAATTTCTGAAATGACCAAAAAGAAATGTATTAGATTATTGAGAATTAATAAATATTTTTAATGAATTGCTAAAATAAAAATGAATTACAACCAATCCATAGTGTTATACATGCATGGTATGAACGTAAACAATCACAGCAAACAAATTGCAAGTAGTGATAATATGTTAGTTTCCATTTCTCAACACTTGGAGTCTTAACAAATTCACTCAATACTACTAGTAGAACAGAGATTCTACTGAAAATTAAGTTCCAGTCGGACAGTTGAAGTGAAATTAGCATAAATTGCACCTTTTGACAGCTGCCGAGAGTAGAATTTCTATGCAAGTAAACTTGCGAAAAATGAATTTTTATTTTTCAGTAATTGCATAACTTTACCTGCACAACATTGTTGAGCAAATTATAATATACATAAATACTTGAAATACCTTTAATAACACAAAGAAAGGCAAAGGTAAACATCGCACCTGGTACAGGTTAGGATGTATACAATCACGAAATATGGGTAAATATACCACACAAACACTTCAATTCACTACATAATTAGAATTTACTGGCACCATTCACCACCTTACCTGTAATTACACATAAACAGCCACTAAAAAAACACTCGCGAAAACTTTGACGGCGCGAAACGAATATAAACCGCGGAACTGTCACTTTCATGTACGTACTACCAACACATAATATAACAAATTGGTGTGTTTTTTAGCGAGGAACACAATGGCAGCATTTAAAAAGTGGAAAAATATCTTCGTTAAAAGTTATTGAAGATTTTATAATTTCTCATATGCATAATGAGAAGAAAAGAGATGGCAAGTGGGAACGAGATAAATAGAAAATTACGTTCCACACTAAATTTATTCAACATGGATGCCAAAATTTAGCCAGCACCATATTATAGCAAATTTTAGAAAAGTTGTCAGCGTTCAGAGAATATAATAAAGCTTAATAATATTTTATTGCAAGATAATAAAATACAAAATTCCGCATCGAATGAACATCATTGTAGCCAACGAAAGATGTTTTCTCTGGGAGAATTTCGCATTATGGTCGTGGGTTTCCACAGAAAAATGGCGGTTCAAGCTCTATATAAAGAGGTGCAGTGCCATGGATTTCTCCCTTGTGTTTTCGGCAGTTCCAAGGTTTACATCGTGTGATCAAATTTTAGTGCTTTCCTTAACCTTATACAAATTGTCAAACTGACTTGTGATCTGCTTATAGTATGTGCAAGTTTGTATGCAATAACAGGTGGAGAAAAATTTGTGTTTTGTTGAAATTATTAGTAATTTAAGAACTCAAAGTGATTAATTCCTTAAATACATTATTTGTGAATTTTTATAGAAAAATTTGTTAAGCATCAGTTTTTAAATAATATTTAATTAAGGTTGAAGTACAGTAACTAAATTTTGTGTACAGTTAGTTCATGCGACTTGTCCTTCACCTTCCCATCTTGGGTTTGTTTGCGCATACATCCGAACTAATTTTCGTTTGCTTTATAAAAATTGTAATTTAAATAGCTTAATAAAATAAACAATTAAGGTTGAAGTACTGTAGTGGATTGATGTACAGTTAGTTCATGCTAGTGGTCCATCACCCTCCCATCTGGGGGTTTGCTTTGGCTTACATGCGAACTAATTTTTGTTTGCTTATTGAAGTTGTGTATTTTAGTATATCTTAGAATCGTAATAGTTAACTTGGTTAAGGCATAGATTGCGTAAACAAAAATCTAAAGAACTTGAATTAAATCGAATGTAGACTTATTTTATTTCATTCTAATTTTAACATTACCGCTACACTAATACCACCACGTTCCAGAACATTTAGTTGGTGGTTCCATCCAGGATAAATAAGAGCATTCGATTTAATCATAGTTCACTGTTAGATTCTAAATCTTACTAAAATCAAACAAGCATCTTCTTACATAGCGATAACCAGTTACAGTTACATTAATTTACCGCTAATCACGTGCATTGATAACTGCAACATGTCTTCTTTAAAGGAAGTAATTAATAAAGAGAAGATCTTAACAGGCAGATTAAATAAATTCCTTGACAACACAAGGGGTGTTGAAAGTTCTAAGCGTACTCAGGGATTTTATGTGGCAAAAATTTCCGATTTGAAGAAAATTTGGGAAGATTATAGTGCAGTAGATTTAACCCTTAATGAAACATTATGTGAGGAAGAGGCAAAGAATCCAATGTGTATCTAGAAGAAGATAATTACAGGAAAATAGAATTCAGATACTCGGAGTTAATGAGCGAATTAATGCAAGATTTATGTAGTTTTTCTGCAAATATAAATACACAGGCAACTTCATCTGGTCCACCATATGCAAATACAGTAATCCAACAGGAAACCGCATTGCCTAGAATATCACTGCCAACCTTTAACGGTGATTATGATCGATGGCTATCTTTTCATGATATGTTTACATCATTAGTTCACGATAACCCAAGCCTAAGTGCTGTACAAAAACTACATCATTTAAAGGCATGTTTAGTTGGGGACGCTGAAAGAGTCTTCAGACATACGCCTGTTACGAATCAGGACTATGAACCAGCATGGAATAAATTAAAAGAAAGATATGAAAATAGGCGGATTCTAGTCAATTATCAACTCAAGGCACTAGTAAATCAACCTAAACAACTGTTAGAAACAAGTAAGGGCTTAAAATCAATAATCGATACGACTGAAGAATGCATACAACAATTAAAGGGTCTACAATTAAACACACGTTCGTGGGATGTATTGCTGGTATACCTTCTCGTATAGAAGCTTCCATTTACGCCTCTGGTATTGTGGGAGGAAGATCAAAGAGCAACGCAAGATCTACCAAAGCTCTTAAAGTGCACAGCATTATTAAACAAACGTTTAAAAATTTCAGATCAATCAAAGTCAACATTTAAACAAACAACATTAACGTGCAATACAGCAAAGAACAATCAATGTCCAGTATGTAAAGGGGATCATCGAGTTCAGAAGTGTTCAAAATATCAGGCAATGAACACAGAGGCAAGACATTAAAGGCATTAAAGCGTCTGGGAGCTGCCTTAACTGTTTATCAAACAATCATCAGTTAACTGAATGCAGTAGCAAACACAAATGTTTTAGATGTAACAAAAAGCATCATACTTCATTACATATCGATTTCAAAAGGGAAAAAAGATTTGGAACGCCACAACATATCAAGAGCAAGACATACGAAAACAGAAGGCAAGCTTTAACGAGTCAGAAGCAATCGAGTCAGAATGAAGGCACGGACAGAAACAATAGTCCTACACGCGGAAAATTGGCCGATAGCATCGCTGAGTCAAACGTGACTCAAACGTTTATAAACAGTGACAGCCATCATGCGTTATTGTCGACAGCGTTAGTGGTGGTAAAGTGTGAATATAGTGAACCTATAGTTCTGCGGTGTCTCATAGACAGTGGTTCACAAGCCTCGTTCATTACAGAAAACGCATGTATGAAGCTATGTGCCTCGCGCACGCCCACGTCAGTCGACATCACGAGATTGAACACTAGTCTCTCTGCAGAAACAACTCATCAAACTAAACTTCAACTAACACCATGCGGTTGTATTCGAAATACATTAGAGGAAAACTTCTTAGTCTTGAAGAATATCAGGAATTCTTTGCCAACAAACGTAGTGTCCAGAAATAATTGGCGGCATCTAGCTGGATTGAAATTCGCAGACCCCACATTCTAGAAACCAGGCCGGATAGATACCTTACTGGGAGCACGAGTATATGTCAAAATCATTCGAGAAGGTATCAGACGCTGACCTGATACAGCACCAGTGGGAGTTAATACAATGTTCGGTTAGATCCTACTAGGATCATGTAACAAGACCCCCCACGGCAAGGTAGAAACTCGAACCTTCAACACAACCGTCGATTTAACTGAACAGATCAAAAGGTTTTGGGAGGTAGAAGAATTGCCAGTGCTCAATAAAAGAGAAGAAGAGTGTCAGAAAATATATCAAACATCGTATACACGAATAAGCAATGGTACTTGCCAAGCTAAGTTACCATTCATTAATAATCAAGTTCCCACATTAGGGCATTCACGGTCGCAAGCACTCAAGTGCTTTTCAAGCCTACAAAGAAAGTTTTTAAATAATCCGGAACTTGAACAGGATTACACAAAATGCCTAAATGAATAAATGGAGCTTGGGCATATGGAAGAAATCTCTCCACCTATCGATAACCATCCACATTACATTCCGCATCATGCAGTGTTTAAGGAGAGTACTACAACAGAACTAAGAGTGGTATTCGATGCCTCTGCTAAAACTACAAATGGACGTTCAATAAATGATTACTTATTAAAGGGGCCTACCCTACAGCCAGAATTATTTGCAACCTTGCTCAATAGCAATGATTGCGGTACTGAGAAGATGTATCGAATGATCGAAATGCATTCAGATCATCGTACATTCCAAAGAATAATTCGGCATAATCCCACCACCAAACAAGTAAAAGATTACCAGCTAAAAACAGACACGTTTGGTACTTCAGCCGCTCCTTATCTCGCCATACGCACACTGCAACAACTAGATAAGGACGAAGGTACTCATTAGCCACTAGCTTCAAGGGCGACATACACCGACTTCTATGTCGACGATTTATTGATAGGAGCTGATAACATTGCCGATGCTAAGAAAATTCAAGTAGAATTCATAAACATGATGAAGGCTGGTGGCTTTAATTTACGGAAATGGGCCAGCAACGAACCCAAATTCCTGGAAGACGTGTCACTGGATTACAGAGAGGTCAAGAATGAACTGTTATTAACTGAGGATGAAACAATCAAAACCCTTGGAATAAAGTGGCATCCTGTTCATGATCACTTCACTTTTACGATTACACCAGGAGAGAAATATCTACTTTTAACTAAGAGAATAATATTATCAGAATAGCATTCGTTGTACGATCCTCTGGGATGGCTTGCACCAATAATTATTGTCTCAAATATCTTAATGCAAACCTTATGGATCACAAGTTGCTCTTGGGACACTCCAGTGACAGAAGCTATCCAATTTCAATGGGATAAATTCAAGAAAGATCTACAACTGATGCAACAACTAAGAATTCCAAGATGGATTCATTACTCCAAAGGCAGAAATATGGAATTGCACGTATTCTGCGACGCATCGGAAAGAGCATATGCAGCTGCGCTGTATCTAAGAGTGGAGGATACAAATGGCAATATAACGTCCACTCTTCTCACTTCTAAGACTAAAGTAGCACCAATTAAGCCCACAACGATACCCCGCTTAGAACTAAGCCGAGCAGTAGCAGTATATTAGCACGATTAATTAAAACTACCATCGAAGATATGAAATTAAATAATATTCCTGTTTTCGCTTGGGCAGACTCAACGATTGCCGTCCAATAGATCAATGACTATTCTTCTGGCTGGAAATCGTATGTATCCAATCGCGTTGTTGAGATACAAGACATTCATTCCATTAATTGTACATCTGATTACAATTAATTTCTCACCGCTGCCCATCACAATTCTCATGAAATTGTCTGCACTATGCAAGTAAACAAGATCATATTACATGAGAATTGGGATAACAGAAGGCGCAGTGATAATTATTTTGTAGGTAGGTAAGCAAAATACATATATCTGATTTCATGTGACTGTGGGAAGAAAATAATTTAGAATTGTTGCTGATTTTGATATTTTGGATTTTCAGTAGATAATTTGTATAAAAAAGGAACTTTTTGAGAAAATAAATGATTAGTTGTTCGTCAGAAGTCGAGAGTTTTATTTAGCGAATTTTCATTTCATAACGTGTTAAGGTTGAGTACCTTCAATACTTACAACTGTTTTCTATTGAGGTTGAGTACCTCAATACACTTCGCCACTAGAAACACCGCTTTAAGGTTGAGTACCTTAAGGCACAAATCCTACTAAGGTTGAGTACCTTAATATACCACATTAAGGAAGTCGCGGGCAAGCAAAAGAGCTTGATCGCAATACAAACATAATTTGGTGACCCCGACGTGACTTCACGTCACATTCATCGCATCAATCAACTGGAAGACAATCTATCATCATGGAACAGCTGCTAAAGCAACAAACGGCAACAGAAGATGAGATAGAAAGAATTATCTCTAATCATAAAAAGCAGCGTATTGCTGACAGAGATCTGGGATTTTACAAGAGCAGTTTAAGCCGCCTGGATGAGCAATGGGCGAAGTACGAAAAGACTGATAGGGAGCTTCGAGAAAATTTGACAATCAAGTCAACCCAGAATACTTCCATAATTATGAGGAATTCAAGGGTGATTATGAAGCCATAAGAGAACAAATTTCCAACACGATTCATGAACTGCTTCAAGAGGAGGTTCAGCAATCTTTACCATCTCATAATACGGACTTGAATCTCAATAAAAATGTTGAACATCAAGATGAGCCGCAAACGCGACAGGCAACAGATGAAGTGTCAAAGGGTGCCAAGCCCAAAAACTCAATTGCATCAAAAATTCATGTTGATAACATCAAGAGTTCGTCATCAGATGCATTACGAGGACTTGTCCGGAAACAGCTGGCAATTATAGCTCCACTGAAAAGAGTACTGGAAGGTGTCAATAAACAAGAATCATCAGGAGCATATTACAATGTCAAAAGCAATACAATCAATGAGTACTGGACACAACTAAGGACTATCAACCAATCCATTTGGGAAGCTGCAGAAGACATTTGTGACTGCTAAGAATATGTCCCAGAAGAATATTATAGAGTTGAGGAAGCCACGCAAACCATGCTGACGAAGTTACTGCAAAGGTCCGAAGAGATTTTAAACTCAAATATGGATCAACCCAGATCAACCATATTAACACAGATGAAATTGCCATAGATCTCGCTGCCACAATTTGATGGCGACTACCTCAAATGGAAACAATTTCATGATTTTTTTTCAGAAATGGTTCGCGAACGAGACATTGGAGGTTCTCAGTAAATGTGGTTTCTCAAAACCAATTTAACTGGTGAAGCCGAACGCCTAATCAGACATTTGCCAATATCAGATGTAAACTATTCATCTTGGCTTGGGATACCCTTACAAAACGATATAACAACAAAAGGTTGATGACCAGAACATTGTTGGAAAAATTGTTAAGATAACAAGTAACCACACCAGACTCTTCTACATCAATGAAGAGGCTACATGATACTGCAAAGGAATGCATCTTGGCATTGAATAATCTTGCAATCCAGACAGACACATGGGATCCAATATTGCTACACTTGCTTCTAAAAAAGGTAGACAAATCAACCCATGTTCTGTATGAGCAAAGATTACAGGCACCCAGAGATATACAATGACTAGAAGAGTTCCCGAAGTTCTTGGAACTTCGGTTCCAGGCTCTAGAGACACTAGGCTCACAGAAGGCAGACGGTAGACTCATCAACAAATCATCAGTACTGGTCACAGCAGCCAGCCCTACCCTTTGCAAGGCTTGTCAAAAGCAACATGGATTATTTGCATGCCCTAAGCTTTTAAAACGTTCACCTATAGAACGTCGCAAGATGGCATACCAATTAAAGGTGTGCACAAATTGCCTGAAGAGTTCCCACCAAGTAGCAGATTGTCCGGCAAGAGGGTGCTTAAAATGTAATCAGAAGCACAATACATTAGTTCATCAACAAATTCAATCTAAGAGACCTGACGATCAGGCAGTAAGAGCATCATCGTTCAACCAACAACAAGTTCCAAAGAGACATCAGCAAGCTTGGCAGCAAGAACGAAAACACTCAAGAGAAATTATGTTCTGCTTGGAACCGTATTAATAATGATACCAAATGGCAAGGGCGAAACAATCCGATGTAGAGCGATTCTTGACTCAGGTTCGCAATTAAACTTCATAACAGAACGTTTTTCAAGTAAACTTGGTCTACGAAAATCATCAGAAACGATGCTCATACAAGGCATAGGAGAAATAATGCAACGCACCCAACATAGAATAAATGTACAAGTGATGTCACGGATCAACAACTTCACAGCACGAATCGAAGCCTTCGTTCTTCCGGAAATAACTTCCGCCCAGCCAACTTACGAAATAGTTACGCAGTCCTGGTCTATTCCTCGCAACATAGAATTAGCGGACCCAAGTTTCAACTGTCCAGGCAAGATAGATCTGCTCATCGGCGCGGACCTTTATTATCAACTTCTTTCGGTTGGTCAAATAAGACTTGGAACAGACTTGCCTATTTTACAGAACATTGTTTTTGGTTGGGTAGCTGCAGGAACAACACCCCAGTTATCACAACAAACTTTAATTTGTGGCATTTCTACCACAGAAGATATCAATCTAGAGACACAAGTGGAAAAATTTTAGTAATTAGAAGAAGCACAGTCAGTTTCTCCTAAACTCACAGCAGAACAAGCTAGATGTCAACATCATTTTCAAAGCAACATCAAGCGTGATAACACTGGGCGTTTTATTGTCAAACTACCCTTTAATCGAGACAACAAGGATTTAGGCGAATCAAAAGATGTAGCTCTGCGCCGATTTATACCTATCGAACGAAAATTCGAAAGGAATCCAGCATTACATACACAATATATGAACATCATGAAGGAATACATAGAACTCGACCACATGAGAGAGATTGACTTCAACATTGTCAGTAAGCCATATTATTTCTTCCCACACCATGCTATGGTAAAACCAGACAGCACAACAACGAAATTAAGAGTAGTGTTTGACGGCTCCTGCAAATCATCATCAAACACTTCGTTGAACGATATTTTGTCAACTGAACCTAACATACAAAACGATTTATATTCAATATTGCTTCGTTTCCGCATCCCACGGTTTGTCGTCATAGCCGACATCGAAAAGATGTACAGACAAATATTGGTGGATCCAGAGGATCAGAAGTTTCAATTAATCTGGTGGAGAGACAACAGCACCAAACCTATAAAATGTTTCAACCTGAGCACTGTTACATATGGCACCACATCAGCACCATACCTTCCGACTAGATATCTTCAACAACTAGGAAAGGAGGTCAAGGCGATTTATCCACTGGCATCTGAAACAAATGAAAGATACTTTTATGTGGCGGATTCAAGCTCAGGAAATGGTGCGAAAATCATCCCCAATTATTGAAATCTTTCTCAAGAGAGGACAAGGCTCTGCAATTCGACATTTACGAGTCCGAACTAGGCATAAAAACATTGGGCCTGACATGGATACCTCACTCAGATGAATTTTGCATCAAAACATTGTGCACTGAGCGTAGCAGGGTGACAAATAGAACAGTTTTATCGGACATTGCACATTTGTTCGATCCGCTGGGCATCTTAAGTCCTGTGATAGTCTCTGCAAAGATTTTCCTTCAAACCCTATGGCGTCTTAAACTTGACTGGGATGCAGCGCTTCTTATGGAACTACACACATTTTGGACAAAATTTCATCAAGAACTGCCATCACTCGCTAGAATCATATTTCCAAGGCATATGTTTTCTGCAGCAGTTCCAGTATCATTACAACTGCATGCCTTCGCTGACGCATCTGAGAAGGCCTATGGCTCTGCAATATACTTACGTTCCATAAACCAGGAAGGAGTTACAATCGTGCGACTCCTATGCTGTAAATCAAGAGTAGCTCCAGCCAAACCATGCACTCTTCCACGACTAGAATTATGCGCAGCAAAACTCACTGCAGAATTAGCTAGCCGAGTCAAATCAGATCTAAACTTGAAGGACGTCCAATGCTATTACTGGACTGATTCAAAAATCACATTGGACTGGATAAATTCGGATCCGGCATTATATCATACATTCATCGCCAACCGGATCGTGTCTATTCAAGAAATATCATCGTCAGACCAATGGAGGCATTTAAGCTCAAAACAGAATCCGGCCGACCTGGTATCGCGGGGAGTACAGCCAGAAAAACTAGCTTCTCAGAACATTTGGTTTTATGGTCCTCTATTCCTTCATGGCATAGAAACCCACTGGCCTCCACAATACATCAAATCAGACACGGACCTGGAAAAAAGGTGCCCGAAAACTATTCTGACAGTCTTTAGTGAAGATTCACACTTTGTAAACACCATTGAACATCAGAATAACTTCGGTCGATGGCAACGAATTGTTGGTTATGTTTTCAGATTCACACGAAATTGTCGACTTGTCCATCACTGTCGCAACAGAAACCCACAATTAACATCAAAGGAACTTGACGAGGCTACCACAATCATCATCAAATCAATTCAGCAAAGGGAATTCAGGGAAGAGTTTTCACAATTACATCGTATGGGGAATGTCCATAACAGCAGTCCTATTAGCAGTTTTTCTCCAGTCATAGACAACCAAGGCTTAATCAGAGTAGGAGGGCGATTGGAAGCAGCTAATTGACCCTTGGATGCAAAATACCCAATACTACTTCCATACGCACATACTTTTTCTAAGCTATTGATGACAAATCTTCATGAAAGCAATCTACACTGTGCACCACAGACACTCCTGGCTACAACGCGCCAAAGATATTGGCCCATGAAGGGTAAAACTATCGCTCGATCAATAGTTGGGAAGTGCATCCGATGCGCCAAGGCCAAATCAAATCTCCTCAACCAATTGATGGGAACCTTCCTGCACACAGAATACAACCAGCACGACCTTTTACAAACGCTGGAGTAGACTTCTTAGGACCTATTTGGATTAATTTTAGTCTGAGAGGCAATCGTCCTCAGAAGGCATATATTGCAGTCCCTTGCTGTTTGCCACGAAGGCAGTACACTTCGAAGTTGCAAGTGATCTGAGCAAACCTTCACCATGGAGACTCACAACAATTAATAACCTCATATTGCACAGCTAAAGGGATTCAGTTACATTTCATTCCACCTAGAGCTCCACATTTTGGCGGCTTGTGGGAGGCCGCAGTGAAGTCAGCCAAATATTTCTTGCAACGAAACAGCCTCATTGACATATGTGGAACTTGAAACACTTATGATCGAAATCGAGGCCATTCTGAACTCTCGGCCATTAACGCCATTATCTAGTGACCCAAACGATCTAACCGCTCTCACTCCTGGACATTTTTTAATCGGTGAGCCACTCACGACCGCTGCAGATCCAAACGCACAACCTTCAAGGAGCAGCCTTTCACAGCGATGGAAACAAGTGTTCATTCTAAAAAATCAGTTCTGTCAAAGATGGTCAAAGGAATACTGTACTTTATATGTTAGGTTGAATATACTTTTAGGAATCTTTTCTGCGATTCATAAAAAACTCTTAGTTCTTAAATTCTTCGTTAATTTTATTTTTTGGTCCTTGAAATAAGTCAAATTTTAAAAGTTAATAAATTATTAAATTTAATGAATAAAATATTTATTTTTATTTTCTATATTTGTATATTTTTACTTATTATATATATATATATATTTTTTTTTTATAATTTGATGATAATAAAAATATTCTATTTTAGAAAGACAGTAAATCTTTTATATATAGAGAAAAACTTATTTTTATTTAGTAAGCTATTTCATCCTCTAGAGCCTAAACTGAACTAAATCTATCTCCTGACAAAACCAAAATTTTAATTTTATTTTACATTTTGAACAAGTCTTCCTTTGTATTTTTCTGAAAGTGCACAGTGTCATGTGTCTGCGATTAAAGCTTTTTTAAAAGTGTTTCAAAGTATTTTAGAACAGATGTCATTCTAAAAATTTATTTTTCCTATAAACAGTCAGCACTAATATTAACTGACAAAAAAGATAAACTTTAAATTATTTTTATTTAAAACAAAAAAAAAATAATTTAAACATGAAATGAAACTAAAATAAAATGTAGTTTCCGCTACAAATACCTCAGCCAGTTACAACATCGTTACAAGTGGAAACAACAATCAAATAATGCTCGCCCAGGAATGATGGTGGTCATAAAGGAAGAAAATCTTCCCACAACCCAATGGCAGCTAGGTCGAATCATAGAAACAGTCAGGGGACAAGATGGGTTGGTGAGAGTAGCAGACGTGAAAACGTCATCAGGCATATTACGAAGACCCATACATAAACTAGCACTATTGCCCGTTGAAGATGGCAGTGATTCAACTCATCAAAAGCTAGGCAACTCTTTGACCATCGAAGACTCCAAAGAACAAACGTCGCATTCAAAGCCCACGCAGAAACGCAAGACTTCGCCAAACGCTTGTTCAACAAGAGCAGCATCTACCTCAGAAGGTGCAACAGCATTTGCCTCAGAAGGTCCAATGGCATCTATCTCAGAAGGAGCAACATCTCACAAAAGAAGACATCCTCAGAGTGGTGCAACAAGCTTGTTGCTATTTACCTGCTTAATCTTGCCAGTATTCAGTCAAGTACGAATTAACGAATTCCAATCTAAACCAGGAATATATTTTGAGCCCATGGGCAACGCTCACCACATATCCAACGAATGGACGCTCGTAGTGCAGCCCAGTTTGGGAAGAATACGAAGCTTTACGTTGTGGCATAAGCAATTTGAGTAATCTTTGCAACATAATTACTGACAAGATATCCTGCGAGCCTATCCTAAACCAATTTCGAGGTTTCCTAACCGAAATGCAGAATGGTAATGAGCTCCTACTTCATAGTCATAAAAAGTTACGATCGAGAACAAAAAGAGCTCCCTTAAACATTATAGGTAGTCTGGCTAACTCCTTATTTGGGGTTTTAGATTCAGAATATGCCAACCAGATGTCTGGAGTAATTGAAAATATGAAGAGCAATGATCACTATCTTCTAGAGCTCATTAAGGACCAAACCTCAGTAATTGACTCAACTGCCAATGTAATCAAAAGGTCACAAGAAAGGACAGAGAGCCAGTTCATGGAGTTTCACAAATATTTCAATACAACCATCTCTCAACTCAACAACCTAACACATGAAGCCCACCAGCTAAGAATAACACAAATACTTACAACACTTTCGCTCCGGTTAGTAATGGCTACCAATAATTATCAACGGATCCAATCAACTCTGTGGGATGTACAAATTGATACTCATCAAGGGAAAATAAATCCTTACCTATTGGCGCCAAGACAGTTTAATAAGGAGCTCTGTCATATCCAAGAGCATCTCACATCATCACTGAGATTGCCGGCGAAACCTGTGGACCTGATAAAATTGTACAGCATCATGTCAGTTGAAGGACAAGCCAGTCCTAGCCACATGATCTTTCGGTTAACTCTACCATTATTTACATCTGAACAATTTGAAATGATGCACTTGGTCTCAATACCATATTTAAAGAAGAACAGTCTCATGATGATTCAACCATCAACACAATTCTTGATAATCAATCTCCATAGAGATCAGTATTATCCTCTACAAGAGAACGAACTAAGATCATGCCGGGTAGGCGAATCAGGATTCATCTGCAAGCAACATCATCCGATCTATAACACGCAGTCCAATCATAGCCTGTGCGAGATAAGTCTGCTGATACAATCAACACCAAGAAACTGTTTTCTTACATCAGCTCACTCCCTACAATGGCTACAACTAGCCACCCCCCATCCATTGGATATACTTGATGCCAACACGAACAACCATCAATATTGTTTGTGAAGGGTCAGTCCATCAGGAAGTCCTCGAAGGTTCTGGTATATTAGAATTAAGCCCACAATGCTCTGTCCGAGATGAGTCTACCACTATAAGACGCCACAACATTATCTCCAGCCAGTCAGAAAATCAATTTATTACCACACCAAGATTCACCGACTCTATCCGTACACTAAACAACACCAACACCCACCTCGCATTGAAGGTCTCTCCAGCACAAGGCATCCTGCAAAACATCCAAGAACTTCAAATGAGAATCAAATCACTCAAGGAAAGGGAAAGACTAGGTCCCAAGGACATCAACTTTCATGATACTCATCAATACACCATTGGCTATACAAGTTTGCTATTAACATTGGCTCACATCGTATATGTGACATGGAGATATAAACAACATACGTTTGGACATCAAACAATACACCCTAGACCACCCGTACCATTGCCAAGAACCACTTCCCTGGACCTATGGCAATCAGAAGATCTTCAGCCAGCTCAACGCGGGGAGAATGTTCAAGCCTAGCCATATGCATAGTATTGTAGCACATTCCTTAGCTTTACATACCAAAAACCTAAATTTCATTAATTGTAAATCTGCTTACAATTAATTTCTCACCGCTGCCCATCGCAATTCTCATGAAATTGTCTGCACTTTGCAAGTAAACAAGATCATATTGCATGAGAATTGTGATAACAGAAGGCGCAGTGACAAGTATTTTGTAGGTAGGTAACCAAAATACATATATCTAATTTCATGTGACTATGGGAAGAAAATAATTTAGAATTGTTGCTGATTTTGATATTTTGGATTTTCAGTAGATAATTTGTATAAAAAAGGCTCTTTTTTAGAAAATAAATGATTAGTTGTTCGTCAGTAGTCGAGAGTTTTATTTAGCGAATTTTTATTTCATAACGTATTAAGGTTGAGTATCTTTAATACTTACAACTGTTTTCTATTGAGGTTGAGTACCTCAATACACTTCGCCACTAGAAACACCGCTTTAAGGTTGAGTACCTTAAGGCACAAATCCTATTAAGGTTGAGTACCTTAATATACCACATTAAGGAAGACGCGGGCAAGCAAAAAGCTTGATCGCAATACAAGCAGATATCTTACTGCGATATTCCTCATTTACACGTCTAGTTCGCATCGTAGCAACTATAAAACGATTTGTTAACATTTATTAACAATTGCAGAGACCCAAACACCAAGCGTGTGGAACTTCTCAATAGTGTTGAATGGAGTCAGGCTACTACCACTATTCTGAAGATTGTACAACAAACAGCCTTTCAAGAGGAATATAAGCAGTTAGTACATAACAAGCAGTTGCCAAAGAATAGTAGGTTATTAAAACTCAATCCATTTATGGACAGTACTGGCCTATTACAATTAGGTGGACGATTAGATAATGCTACCATACCATATGCAAGAAAGCATCCAATAATTCTACCACAACAGGATCACGTAGCATCAATTATCATTGACAAATTTCATCGCGAAACTTTACATGCAGGGCCATCACTAGCCTTGAACATGGGTCGCAATCAATATTGGATTCTAAATGCAAGACGCTCCATCACGAGTACAATACACCATTGCGTCACAGGTTCTAAGCATCGCAAATCAGTTAGCGCTCAACTCATGGGAAACTTACCCTCCTCAAGGGTGAACATAACCAAGCTTTTAATGAGGTTGGGATTGATTATCAGGTCCGATTACAATTAAGACGTCAACTCTTCGCATTGCCAAACGTCAAAAGGCATACTTCTGCATATTCGATTGTAGGGCCACACAAGCAACACATATCGAGCTAGTGTCAGATCTAACAGCTGAAGCCTTTCTAGCAGCCTTAAAAACATTTGTCGCAAGACGACGTTTATGCACGTCTGTGTCTTTTCAGACTGTGGAACGAATTTCACCGGAGCTAAAACCGTGCTAGAAAAGAACCTAAGACAAGACAAGCTATTAAGGAAGCAGAACCGGAAGCGGCTAAATATCTAGCATCACAGGCAAGAAATTGGCACTTTAATCCACCAGCATCGCCACACTTTGGAGGAATTTGGGAGGTTGTTGTGAAGTCCATCAAGTATCGTTTAAGAAGAACCCTGGGAAATGCAAATTGCACATTCGAAGAATACGCAACCATACTCGCACAAATTGAAGCTTGTTTAAATTCACGGCCATTATGCCAGGTTCATAATGATCCAGACGAACTATTCGTACTGACACCTGTACATTTTTTAATTGGCGAGCCTTTGAACGCCATTCCTGAACCGGATTATTCCAATTGCAAGCAACCCCTAACACAAAGATGGAAGTACTACCAGCAATTGGTTATACAATTTTGGGATAAATGGTCCAAGGTGTATCTCAATCAGCTTCAGCATACCAAAATGGCAAACAACGATATCAAATATCAAAACTGGGGATATCGTGGTCATAAAAAATGAAAACATGCCACCAACCAATTGGCCATTAAGCGTAATTGAATGTGTATATCCAGGAACAGATGGACTGGTACGAGTTGTTCAAATCCGAATGCAGAACAGCTCATTGCAGCGACCTATAGCGAAGGTATGTCGACTGCCCATAGAAGCTCCGGCTCCACAGAATAATAACGACTTAAGCTGACCACAAATATATCGTTACATTTATGTTATGTGTCAATCGTGTTGTGTCGTTTTGGTGCCTTCTAATTTTCAAGTTATTTATTCAGTACAATTTCAGATGTCCAAGTTTGAGAATACTGATGAAGATGTATTATGCATCCTAGAAGATATCCGCTTCTCGCTCCCCAGGAGTCCAATGGCAGACCTATTTCTGGAACCTGGTTGTGACGTGTTGACTGGTCTACCCAAAAAATCGCTTCCCAATGTGTCGACCACAACATCCGCAGGAGGCGATCACACTAGAGAACAGCAAAAATCCAGGCAGCCATCATCAACAACATATGTGACCACTCCACATACAAAGGCTAACACTTCTCCGCCGGTGTTCATAAATGGCAGGCAATTGGAATCGCTGCATCCTCTAAAACACACTACAACTATAGAGGAACACAGAATGCGTGCGGAGAACACCCATCAGCGGTTTATAACAAGAGAAGGGATTGATATCTATCTCCAACAACATATATTGGCACGAATCGACTTTGACGCCATTTGAAAAGCGAAAGGAAAAACCAAGACGATATATCATCCTGATCGTTATCAAGCATTCCTGCATATAAATGCCGATGGCCAGATTTTGTTTCATCGCTATCACAAACGAGGATTATAAAAAATAAGAACTCGATTGTACGCAAGCTTCCAAAGTGATGGGGGGGGGGGGGGGGGGGGTGTTCACCGCCGAAGAACCTGAAAGAAAAGAAAGAGAAAAAATTCCTCTTTTAAAATTAATTAATAACGTAAAATAATTAAATTGTTTACATATGTTTTATTTATATTGGTACTTAAACCTCTAAAGATTATATGTTTAAATTGTCATATAACTTGACCTAAAAGTCTATGATATATTTATGACAATTCAAAAAGTTGCACTTTCAGCCCCACCCTACCCTACCTTATTTTATTGATTGCGTTCGATATTGGATATGATAGCAAGAACATTTTGTACTCTAATACCAGAGCCGTAATTACTAATACTCTTTACGTATGTCCCCACGCGAGCTCCCATGCAACATGTCGGGGAGCGTGAATAACACTAGAGCGTTATAATTATTTTGTTGAGTTTAGAGAATACCTATCGTATATATTTGAAAATTCCTCCAGAGAAAATAAACTACTGCCGGAATGGCTTAATTGAAACAATTAATGGTATGACAATTTTAAATGATCGTTTTTTCTCTTAATGTAATTAATATTAATTTTTTATTGACTGCTCGATTCCATCAAGATCCTCTTGAAAATCTGTTTGGGCAAATTCGAGCAAAAGGCGTTTGTTCAGCGACGAAGAACCTGAAAGAAAAGAAATAGAAAAAATTAGCAAAAATTCGTCCAAATTTAAAATACTTATCTTAAACCAAAAGTTCCAGCAGACATCCCTTAAAATCCCTCGCCGAGCCTTAGCCTAAGGGCTCACACCAATGAATTTCTGAAATGACCAAAAAGAAATGAATTAGATTATTGAGAATTAATAAATATTTTTAATGAATTGCTAAAATAAAAATGAATTACAACTAATCCGTAGTTTTATACATGTATGGTATGAACGTAAACAATCACAGCAAACTAAAACAACACTGTGGTAAATTGCAAGTAGTGATAATATGTTAATTTCCACTTCTCACCACTTGGAATCTTAATAAATTCCATCAATACTATTAGTAGAACAGAGATTAGCAGAAATTGCACCTTTTTACAGCTGCCGAGTGTAGAATTTCTATGCAGTGATTGCATAATTTTACCTGCACAACATTGCTGAGCAAATTATAATATACATAAATACTTGAAATACCTTTAATAACACAAAGAAAGGCAAAGGTAAACATCGCACCTGGTACTGGTTAGGATGTATACAATCACGAAATATGGCTAAATATACCACGCACACACATCAATTCACTACATAATTAGAATTAACTGACACCATTCACCAACTTACCTGCAATTAAACATTAAACAGCCACTAAAAAACACTCGCGAAAACTTTGACGACGCGAAACGCATATAAACCGCGGAACTGTCACTTTCATGTACTACCAACACATGATATATCAAATTGGGGTGTTTTTTAGCGAAGAACACATTGGCAGCATTTAAAAAGTGGAAAAATATCTTCGTTAAAAGATATAGAAGATTTTATAATTTCTCATATGCATAATGAGAAGAAAAGAGATGGCAAGTGGGGACGAGATAAATAGAAAATTACATTCCACACTAAATTTATTCAACATGGACACCAAAATTTAGCCAGCGCCATATTATTGCAAATTGTAGAAAAGTTGTCAGCGTTCAGAGAATATAATAACGCTTAATAATATTTTATTGCAAGACAATAAAATACAAAATTCTGCATCGAATGAACATAATTGTAGCCACCGAAAGATATTTTTTCTGTGAGAACTTCGTATTATGGTCGTGGGTTTCCACAGAAAAATTGCGGTTAAAGGTCTATATAAAGGGGTGCAGTGCCATGGATCTCTCTCTTGTGTTTTCGGCAGTTCCAAGGTTTACATCGTGTGATCAAATTTTAGTGCTTTCCTTAACCTTATACAAATTGTGAAATTGACTTGTGATCTGCTTATAGTATGTGCAAGTTTGTATGCAATAACAGGTGGAGAAAAATTTGTGTTTTGGTGAAATTATTAGTAGTTTAAGAACTCAAAGTGATTAATTCCTTAAATATATTATTTGTGAATTTTTATAGAAAAATTTGGTAAGCATCAGTTTTTAAATAATATTTAATTAAGGTTGAATTTTGTGTACAGTTAGTTCAGGCGAGCTGTCCTTCAACTTCCCATCTTGGGTTTGCTTGTGCATACATGCGAACTAATTTTCGCTTGCTTTATAAATATTGTAATTTAAATAGCTTAATAAAATAAACAATTAAGGTTGAAGTACAGTAGTTGATTGATGTACAGTTAGTTCATGCTAGTGGTCCATCACCCTCCCATCTGGGGTTTGCTTTGGCTTACATGCGAACTAATTTTTGTTTGCTTATTGAAGTTGTGTATTTTAGTATATCTTAGAATCGTAATATTTAACTTAGTTAAGCCATAGAGTGCGTAAACAAAAATCTAAAGAACTTGAATTAATTCGAATGTAGACTTATTTTATTTCCTTCTCATTTCAACATTACCGCTACACTAATACCACATCCTTGCTGAACAGCGTTATTATTATATGATAATAAAAATCCTGGCGTTTTCGATTTTAATTCCATTGTAGCGAGATTGATGTCCATGAGTATTTCTCAAACACAAATTGCGAGAATGACCAACACATTCTTTTGGACTGGGAAGATTCTTTCCTGAAAGCAATACTCACTTGATGTTTGGAAATTGGAGGTAATAATAGTTTTTGACCAGAAAAAAATCACCCATTTCCTCCCTCAAACCCCTTTCAACGGTTGCCGACCATCCATAACCAATCACAATCGTCAGTCCTTTACTGCAGATATAATAAATACATATGTATGAAGGCACGCCGTAATGTAGTAATATACAAATAATCAAAGAACATATAACCTAACAAGAAGCTTCATCTGGCCTCTAAAAATGCACAAAATTGTAAGGTTATTTGTTTATGTGTTCGGGAGGTAACATAACGGAAGAAGCAAAGATTTCAGACTGAGAGAACATTGCTCTTATATCTCTGTTCTCCACAACCCCACATCTATACCCACGCCGACACCAACACCAGCAGCCATGAACAGTTTTATGTTTTATGCTGCCTAGCTGAAGAGGCGATCCATTTTAATACCCTAGATGAAATCTATAGGGGTATACTAAGTTTGTCATTCCATTTGTAACACCTCGAAATAATGATGGTAGAGCAAAATGAATTGGACACCCACGAATAATATTAAAAGTTATTTTGATTTTTGCATGTCCGTCCGTCCGTCCGTCCGTGCGCACGATAACTCGAGAACGCGTTCACCTAGAAAGCTGACATTAAAAAAAAAGTAAAATTAAGTTTGACAAGTGAAAAAGGTAGAATTGGTCTAAGACCAATTCTTATGATACCCTAGATTAATGCACGTATGAAATTTCGTATGGTCACCCATTTGAGCAATTTTTATTTTATGCATTGGTTTCTCGCATATATTTCTAGAACGGCTCGTCGGACAGAAAAAATGATTATGACCAATTTTATAGGATTTCTTATTCTGAAGAAGTTTTCAGTACAATAAAAATGTCTAGGATAGATCGTTTTCAAAGTATATGTAAAAAACCAAAATTATTATATGGCAACACCAAGAAGGGGCTGCCTAATGTAGCCCATTTTTGAAATTTTATTTGCTATTAGTATGAAAATACAGTGTACGAAATTTCAGCTTTCTATGTGGACGTGTTCTCAGGTAGTGTCCAAATATATCGTGAAAAATGAAATTTTTGTATGGCAACTCCACGAAGGAGTTGCCCGATTTGTCTCATTTCCGAACTTAATTTTACTTTTTTTTTAATGTCCGTGTACAAAAATTCAGCTTTCTAGGTGAACGCTTTCTCGAGTTATCGTGCGCACGGACGGACGGACATGCAAAAATCAAAATAACTTTTAATATTATGCGTGGGTGTCCAATTCATTTTGCTCTACCATCATTATTTCGAGGTGTTACAAACGGAATGACAAACTTAGTATACCCCTATAGATTTCATCTAGGGTATAAAAATGAGACAAATCGGGCAACTCCTTCGTGGGGTTGCCATATAAATATTTCATTTTCCACGATATATTTGGACACTACCTGAGAACACGTCGACATAAAGCTGAAATTTGGTACACTGTGTTTTTATAGTAATAGCAAATAAAATTTCAAAAATGGGCTAAATCGGGCAACCCCTTCTTGGTGTTGCCATATAATAATTTTTGGTTTTTTACATATACTTTGAAAACGATCAGTCCTAGACATTTTTATTGTACTAAAAACTTCTTCAGAATAAGAAATCCTATAAAATTGGTCATAATCATTTTTTCATACGTGCATTCATCTAGGGTATCATAAAAATTGGTCTTAGAACAATTCTATTAAGTTGTTAGGTTGTGAGTAGACTGCTTGTCGCCCTCCTATTCCTATCCCATCCGCTAATCTTACTATTCTCCCCTGTTCTGCTGCAATGCGTAAATGAAAATTCTCTCAAACAAACTGTTCTTGATGAAACCGGTTTCTTAGACAAGAGGTAAAAGAAGCAAAGAGAAAACGCAATGATATGCATGGGCATAAGGCTGAGTGACAAGAGTAGGCTCTGACCTCTGGCTCTGGTGCTGTGCTGGTGCTTTGACGATGACGACAGTCGTGAGTCACCACCGTCAGTCATCACCGCAGTCGCCTGGACAGGGAACATTTTTCCCAATTTTTTGTATTTTTTTCGGATTGTACTCTCAGCCATAAGTATTCCGGATTACACAGAACATGTTCTGATCATCTGCTTGATATGTCCAACAGGATATGAGAACATGTCCTCTGACTGCACGTATTGATATCAAAAAACATATTCTTTCCATATGCTTTTTATAAGACTCATGTCCGCCCTGCCGAGCGAAATTTCGGACGTCGGTCAAAAATGATCGTGTGATAACCGATGCGCATCCGAAAGAACATATTCAGAACGTATTCTAAACGATATAAAATTGACATAAATGGGTATATACACAAACACATTCAGAACGTATTCTAAAGGATATAAAATTGATATAAATGAGCATCCACAGAAACATATTCAGAACGTATTCTAAAGGATATTAAATAGATATGAATGAAAATATATTCGGGACGTTTTCAAATGAACATAAAATTGCAAAAAGTATAAAAGTGAAATTTTTATACTTTATTTGATATACATAAAATAAAGACGTATTCAATAAACGAAAATTATGCAATTAAAATATATCATATAACAAAAAATAACATAAAATCAAACCTATAAAATATAATCTAACTTAATACAAAAATTCAAGTGGGTATCACGAAAACTTAAAAAAAAATTCAGTACCTAAGTACATATAAATTTTGTATAAGAGAACTTTCACTTAAAAAATTATTTTTTTATATTTTGTCGTGCAACCTAATTATGTTTTGTTATACTCCTATTGGCATCCTTTAAAGCTCCAATTATTGCTTCATGACACCAGACAGCCCTATATTCATGGACTTTTGTGTATCTGTAAATTTATTTAAAAGAAAAATTGTTATGAATAACTGTAACAAGATAACCAACTAACGGACATGATAAAAGGATCCACTATATTGTTAAGATTTTCGAATGATTTCTTGCCCCTTCCAATTGTACCCATTCACCAGCTCGTCCGTCATAAACATATAAAAAAACTTTTTTAAATCCTTTCTTCCCTTTAATTCATTGACATACAAAACCTGAGAAATAAGAAATTTTGTAAATTTCATCATTGATCTTTTAAAATGTTTTTACAAAATTTTCTTCGTAGTCTTTATCCTCTGATTTTTTATTGAGATTGTTCGAAACTTCCTCGCTATTTTTTGGGAGTTCAGCAGCAAAATTCTGAACATGTCTGCACCTCCCGCTAACAACATCTCCTCGTGCTGGGAGGACAATAACATTGCGTATATCTAAAACTAAAAGATAACAATAATACATTTACATATATTATATGGATTATTTTTTTCAGATCTAATGATTTTAAAAACAGTTTCATACCTTCTTTCCTCAATTCTACACATACCTGGCAAGAAGTTGAAACTCCGGATGAAGTAGGTGGCGCTTGTTCCATATCTAAAATTTTCTTTTTAATATCTAATACCGAAAAAGTGTTCTAGTACAATAACACAACAGATTATTAATATTAATCACTTTCAAATACCTTCCTGTTTCAATTGCACACATTCTTGACATCACGGTACTGATGTTTCCCTTATTTGAGAAGAGAGGGATGAACACAGAGGAGGTGTATTAAGGGAAATGGATGGAATCTCCTCATCCTCTTCAATATACATAGCTAAACATTATAGAATGAACGAATGCATAAAATCAAAAGTATAGCCTATAACTCACTATTGCTCGTAAGTGTTATAAATTCCCTTAGATCGTCGTTAGGGATTCTTATGAATTTTTTTGGACGTAATGGTTGCAATGGGGGAGGAGCAGTTTTGAAGTATAAATGTTGCAAATCTGTGAAAATTGAAGTGGATTATCAATGAAATATTAATATGTTTGTTAATGTTGGGGTAATTACAAGAGGTTGGAGAAAGTTGAGAATTGCAATTCAACAGGTCTTCTTCATTCTTTTAATAATTTTCCTCATAGAATTTCCTCTTCACATTGATGTTGTAAACTGGTGACATATTAGGCTAAGCTTTGACCAAGGAAATGTTACATTTTTAAAAATTGAAAAGCTGTAAAAATTAATGTACATAGTTCAGCTGATTTCGGAATGAGTGCAGTAATAGTATTACTAACAGCTGAGTTTCTGAGAGAAATAAAGCCACATACTTGTAAATTACGTCGTCAGTTGAGAATTCCTCTATAATATCTAATTTTGAGTCCGATGTTATAATCCCCAATCCGAAGGATGCGTCAAGAGGATTTGAAAAAAAAGGGATTTATGTTTAGTAATTTTTGCGCCCTCAGTTTCTGATGTCCTTCATTAATTTCTAAAACCTCATTTATTTCAACTATAATTTACCCTCCTTTGAATGCAGCAATATCAATCGGATGACTTATTTGAAATTTTGAAATTTTCATATTGAAACACATACGAATTCCTTTCTTTTTTCTATTTAGTAAAAGGAAATGATGATACATATTCGGTGGGAGCACATCTTGACGAAATTCGACTGCTTTCCATCTAACAAATTCGTCAATCGTTCTTGGCTTTCGTGGAAATTCATAAGGAAGGAATTTCCCAAGACTCACAAGCTTCTTTGTAATGTGTCCTCTCTGCTCTGCAGCCATTCGAAATGAAACACACTTACTGCTACTTATATTGAAATTTGAAGTTAAAATCTTTTTTACAACGCCCATGTCAAGCAAATGCATTGGCTCAGTTGGTAATTACGAGACCATGTTTATCCCAATCTTTCCAAAGCAGAGAGCTTACTTCGATATTTGTCAGTGTGATGAAAAATATCCTTCCCATTATTAAAATCTGGATTTGTTCTGATCTCTCCACTAAGTGGTTTATATACAATTCTATAAGAAACAACTTGGTCGCATTTTGGGCAGCCTTGTAAGAGCATGTTGGGGCATCACATATAAAGCTTCGAATTTTGATATGGCCACTATCGTGAAGTGTTTTATAATCCTCAGCCTAATCAAGTAAATACTCATCAGCATCTTTAGGTTTACGGTAACCCACGTAACCTCCGATTGGAAATGGTGGCAACTAGGAATTCGTCGAAACAACATAGTTCAGTACTGGCCACAAGTATAGTCCTGATGACTTTGAAATTGGCAATACATCAATACCTGCATCAATTTCAATGACCTGGTCGTTAAGAAATTTATTTAATAATAAATTCAGCTGTTTCTCTAAACCGAAGTGATGGTATTCGCCTGGGGAACTGGTCTAGCTGATATTATCTCTCTAGGAGTTTTCAGCAGAGTTCTAGCATCTTGTGGTAGAAGCAGTTCATGTTTTTCCAATATTGTTAAAAGTCCCGTTAACGCCTTCTGAGAAATTTGATTCTGGATGCTCCATATATGAATATCATGCTCCAGTGACTGTGGTTCTAACATTTCAACTTCGCTTCGAATATATAAATAATCATCATCAACACCACCATTACTGCAACTAGCATCTGTTATTGACAAATCTCTACCGGGATCTTTACAGGGAGTTGGATTTGAAAACCCATTGTCGATTTTATCACTTTCCAATAAACCTCCAAGAATTTCAATTTAATTTATTCGTTCTAAGGCATTGTACAATTAAGATATAATCTTTTTTACTTGTACATAAAAATCTATATGTATATAGGTATGTATATGTATAAAAGGAGAAAAAAGAGACATGAGAAAAAAAAATAATAAAATAAAATCAAATAAAATAAGTAAGATACAAGAAATAAGCCCCTAAATTTACTTCTAAAAACTAAATCAAAAACACAATGAAGAAAAAAACAGAAAAAAGAAAAAAAATAATCACTACTTAACTTAACTTGCTACATCTGCTGTACTATAAAACAACCTCAAAATATTTAGCTCGTAATTATTCAAGTACTACTGCTTGAGCACATGATTTCAACAATTTTTTCTTTCTCGACACAATCGATAACTTAATACTGGGCGGTAAGGAATTATAATCTTTGATGACATGACAGAAAAACAGGCGTTTAGTAATTAAGTATTCAGATCTGGGCAGAATGCAATTAACTGTTCTAGAAGATCTCGCGAATTGAAAAATGCTGCATAGGTAGGTTGGACTGCGGTATTTGATGTTAACTAGAAGAAGAACTTCACATGGAGTTTTTTTCAGGGCTCCATAACGTGATAACTTCATATCAATTTAATGATTTTTTCGTTATTTTCAGTAACGAAATAATTTACGTTACATTTATATCGTTATTTCGAGAATCGAAATGATTTTGGTATTTTAATTTTTGATGTTTTTATGTTGGCTGAAGATGCAATCACCGCAGGAAGAATAAGGTAAATATACTGTTTCCCATGACCCGTCTCCCTTGCCCATACACAGGATTCAGGTACAAATAATCTTTTGGAAATTAAAGTCCGAATGAGTTTAATTTCTTATAAGAGTGCTTATAAGCGATTAAAATATTGAACACAAGAAAGATATTTTTTAATTTAATTCGATTTTCGGGTGTAAAATTTCATTTGAATGGTTGCGCTTTATATGTTTTATGTAGTAAAAGTTTTAAGAGCGATGTTCAAGCTCTGATATACAGAAACAAAATATTTTTTTGTGCCACATGAAATAGCAAATATCTCAGTCCATTGTTATAAGTCAGTGGCTAGTAGGTTTATCGGTTTTATAAAAATAAAGATTCATTATGACGCGAAGTACTCCGAAGTTCTCCGAAATACATCTCATGGTGCTTCTAGCGTCATTGTCTTTAATTTCAGTTTGTGACAAACTTTTTCAAAGTGAAGTGAATTGTGATTTGTAGACGTCGCAACACTAGTAAGTATTGAATAATGGGTTACAAAAAGATTGATGAAGGTATACGGGAAATATTCAATTAAAAAATCAAGGTGTTCACTTTGTGGAAAACATATTCCAATCTCCCATATGGGAAATTTCGAACAATAAAATTAATACTTAATGATTACAGAAGCAGTATGAATGCCGAAACGTAAAAAATCTTATGATAATTAAACTGTTAAAGCGTTTAGATATTGTAATCAAAACAAAACAAAATGCATACCTATAATATAATCAAGAAACGAAAAATTCTTTCATTATTTTATAACGTTACTGTAATTAACGAAATTATATAGTTTTCTAAATAACGTTATTGATAGTAACAAAACAATTACGTTATTTCAATAACGCTATTTTTTCCTCATTGCTATAACTTTACCAATATAACGAAATTTGTACGTTATAAATGTTATTTCTGAGCTCTGCTTTTATTTGAAAAGCCTTGTCGAATTCACCACTTTCCAAAAACGATCGACAATCGTCTTAGGGAGTTTGATTTAAAACACCATTATCATTTTGAGATTGGGAGGATGGGTCATTGCGAAGTTGTCTTCTTTGTGCAACTATTCTTCGCAGATGACGTTTGCCACACTACACATTTGTTCTGTGTACTTAAAAACATTAAATTTTGTCAAAATATGAATTGTTTACTTAATAATTCGGGACCATAGAACAATAGGGCTCTAAATAACATTTTTGTAAACTCTGAGTTATAATACGAACCCACTTTTTCTTATCCAAATACTTATATTTGTCTACCTCTTCCTCTTGCTGAGATACCGATAGTAAAATTATTCTATTTTCCTTGTGTATAGACCTAGCTAGCGGAAACACTTCCTTGTTATAATATTAGGTGGCTCCACTTGTACCACTTTGAGTAGTTTTACTCATGGTCAGTCACTAAATGCTCTGCAACTTCATTTCGCAATCACTAGGTAGTTCTATACGCAAGGCTATTTTCACAGTGTTGTTCTTTTGCTTATCTCATGTGCATTCAACAACAAAGCTCTAAATTAAATTTTGGACACCAAATAATATTGTAAATAAATTAAAAATATCAAGAACAAGAGGAATAGATAAAAGAGACAAATCATGATGCGTAAAAAATTTTTTTTAAAACCGAGCAAAAAACCTCAATTGTTAAGAAATATTGTGCAGTTAGAATTCAAAGGTGACGAATTTTCCATAAATAAATGAAACACACCTGAATTAAGTTATAATCAAATTAAAATAATGATTACGTTTTGTCCACTTTTAAGTTTTAAAACAGTAACTACCAAAATTACTCACTAGAAACCACCACACCAAGGACATTAGATCTGACTGAGAACATTAGCAGAGATTCCGTTTCGAAACCAAGATTTGATATAAAATAATGTATCGAAAACTTATCAATTTTATGTCCAACGGTACACAAACCCGAAAGCTGTTGCACCGAGGCAGCAACTAAAAATCGATTTGCCAAAATGTATGTTAAAAATATATTCTATTCATATCCAGTGGAATACTTTTACCGAAATTGAATGAAGTTTGCCGATTTGGAGCCCATCGGCAGTGTCACCACTTACATTCTTTTCCTTTTATCTAATCTAAGCAGGGAGAAGGTTTACTTCTGCCTGTTCTTATTCTTCTTTCACGGCTGATGCCTGCATTGCCCCATCATCGTGTTGTGTTTGAAATCGTATCTAATATAACTGTTTGTGTGAATGATTTTCTCCAGTAGAAAATGAGACGCGTGCTAGACTAGTTCCATAACTAGTTACGGTAGCTACAGAACTAGTTACCACTTATATTATAACTTGCATTACTTTTAAATTTGCTTTTCATTGCCGGAAACTGTCGTTTATAATGAAGACGTTGTAACTATTTACTGGATTCGTTATTGCGAGCTAGTGAAAGAGTGTGCTTTTTACAACCATTCCCATAACACGAATAATATCGTTTTAAAAGAAGTGTAAGCAACGATGTTAAATAATTTCAGAAATTTTTTTTTTTTTTTGTAATTATAAATAGTATTCATATAAGCATAAACATAAACATAAATATCCATATTATCATAACCCAAAATAAATTAAGTAGGTACATGTATTCTAAAAAAAAAAAAACAAAAAAAGTTCAACGAACAAAAGACAAAATCCAGAGTAAACAGAAAGTAAACTGTAACCTTAATTTATCCTCATTTTTTTTATTTGCCACGCATTTGTTTTATCTTATGCATGCTTTGATTCTTTTGAATCCACGACGTAATTCCTTCGTATAATTTTCTTTGTCTACAACATGTTGAGATGCACCTGTAATTAAACATAAACATAAATATCCATATTATCATAACCCAAAGTAACTTAAGTAGGTACATGTATTCTAAAAAAAAAAAAACATAACAAGTTCAACGAACAAAAGACAAAATCCAGAGTAAAAAGAAAGTAAACTGTAACCTTAATTTATCCTCATTTTTTTTTATTTGCCACGCATTTGTTTTATCCTATGCATGCTTTGATTCTTTTGAATCCACGACGTAATTCCTTCGTATAATTTTCTTTGTCTACAACATGTTGAGATGCACCTGTAATGTAATATCAAATGTAAAAGAAATAAGAAAGAGATGTACCTAATAATTGCGATAAAATTAAAGTAGAAAATGGCATGAAATGGAATGAAAAACTGAAAGAAGCAATTTATATTTCGTATAGTTATCAACATACTTCGAGAACAAAAAAGATGCTTCTTTTAATGATGATGCGATTTGATTATGGAATACAAACTCCAGTTCCATTTTACCATTCATCACTTCTAGCTTTTTCGTGGGTTTGTATATAAAAATTTAAGATAAATGCCAAAGTGCTTAATGAAACAGTTTATTTTCTGCATCTTTTAAGGATTCTCAGCACGGCTAGAACTTACATATATCACTTTATTGAATACATTCTTTTATCGGGATGAAAATTCGTTAGTTATAAAAAAGTTCTAACTAAAGTACACTAATGTTGGACACACATCCATACAGCACCAAGTAGAGAGCAAAGCTTATTACTAAGCGAAGCATTCCATAAACTAGTTTGCCTTGATGGAGGTACTCATAATATTTCCCTCTTCTCTCGTTTCAAACACAACAATTTTGTAAATTAGGGCTTTAATGCTTTCGTAACGACTGTCGAGACACAATCCCCAATGTGCAACCTTTTTTTTTACAGGATATGCATACGTGTGGTGGGTGCTTTTACTGTTTTCTTTTGCACATTTTTCCCTATTCACTGTTATTTATTTTCTTAAGCTATGAATGGAAGCGTTAGTTCTTAAAGAAGTTATATAACCTGAAAAACTCGTAGCAACAGCAGTTTGTGTTTTTATGTAATTTAAAATATCCTTACTAAGCTTTCCACATGTGTGTATGTGACTTGACTGTTTGTGTGTACCAAAATGGGCCTCACACGCCCTTCCCAGAAGATGTGTATTTACATATATATTTTATACAAAATAGAGGTATTTTTCTAGAAATCCTCGGGAGAATTCTAATTTATGGGAAGAAATCTCAACGAATCCACAGAATTTTTTGTCCATTATCCAAAAAAGTGAAAAGGTTTTCGTAGAACAGATGAGAAGAATTTTTCATTGTCACAGAGAAAATTGTGTGGTGTAATTTTTCAAATTTGGATTTGATAGTATGAGAGTAGTTTTGGTACTGGTGTTCGAAGCGGGAAGTTCAGTTATTTTCTAGTTTTTACAGGCATAAGAAACAAGAAGAAGTCATGAAAGTGCAGTGCAATCCATTAACTCTAATAAAAGTGTACATTTTTTTACAATTCTGTTTTTGTGTCATCTGCATCTAGTTTGCTTTTGTATTTTTCATCCTTAATAATGCTCTTCTTCTTCTTTTTATTATTATTCTTACCTATATACGAATCTTATACAAGATACCCAAATTTTTGTTATATGTACGGTGGGCCAGTTCTTTCGACAGTCTGCCGGCAGAAATATTTCCTGTGAAATTTATGATCTTCTTAGTAGTAAGATAATTGCTAAGTCAGAGGCAAATCACTTGTGTAATTAGTGTCTGTAAATTTTAGGAAACTCCAATCTTGGTTTACTTTTTTTGGTGCTTGTAGTAGGAGTAGTTGGGAAGGGGGATGATACATTACAAAAATTGTTTGAGCAGAATTCACTCCAAAGTGCAATAGCTTTTTAGAGTATGTCGGCGACGGTGGAAAAGGTCACACATTAAAGGTGGGACAAAAATGGGCTTTTAATTTAAAATGAGTTACCTGTGGCGGGGGGGGGGGGGGACAGACACGAAAGCCCGCCGCAACAACGCCCCATATTTACAATTACTTTAACTCTTTGAAGACTAATGACAAAAAAAAAATTTGGGAGAAGTATATTCTGCCCGGGATTCTCACTCCGCTCTTACATCTATTTAACACTTGTCTTACAACCTCTGAGTTTCCCTCTCTCTGGAAAATCGCTACTGTGATTCCGATATCTAAGAAAAGTTCCCCCGCCAATTTAAATGACTTCAGACCAGTTAGTCTGTTATGCTTTCTTTCTAAGGTTTTTGAAAAAATCATGTCCCTTCAGATAATTGAATATCTTCAGAGTAATAATTACTTAACCAGCTGTCAATCAGGTTTTCGCGCCGCTCATAGTTGTGAAACTGCTCTCCTAAAAGTATCGACTGATATTCGCAGGGCTTTGGACGATAATAAATTGTGCCTGTTGGCCTTGCTGGACTTCTTCGAGGCTTTTGATAGTGTTAGCCATGCTAAATTGCTGTCTAAGTTGTCAGATAAGTTTAGTTTTTCTTCGTCTGCCCTTGGCTTAATTTATTCTTTCCTGTCTGGTAGATCCCAACATGTCAAATTCGGCGGCTCTATATCTAATGCGCTGTCGTTAACATGTGGCGTCCCCCAGGGATCCATACTTGGTCCAGTATTGTTCTCTACTGACATTAATGACCTCCCTGATGTTATTGAGGATTGCAGTATTCACTTATATGCGGATGATGTTCAGCTATATTTGGCACGCCCAATAGGCCTCATGGACGATTGTGCAGACTGCGTCAATTCAGATTTAGTTAGGGTTTCGAATTGGGCCGTGGAGAATCAATTTGTAATTAATCCTGATAAATCCCAATCGATCGAGATATCTAAAGGGACTGTGGATGCTAATGACCTTCCGCCAGTCTTTTTGGTACGAAGATTTTGCGATATACTGATTCTGTGAGGAACCTGGGAGTTCATTTCAATGCTTCGATGACGTGCTGTAGCCATATCAATAATGTCCTTCGTCGTATTTATGCTGGTCTCCGCAGACTATGGCTATCGGCTAGTATTCTCTCAAGGCCGTTACGCTTGAAGCTCGTCAAAACACTACTCATGCCTTATTTTACCAGTGGCAGCGTAATTTTTCCTCATTTAGACGCAGTCTGTCGAAGAAAGATCAATGTTGCTTTCAACGACTGTACGCGATTTGTTTTCGGGCTGCAACGCTTTGACCATGTTTCTCCACATCGGCACGCTCTACTTGGCTTCTCTTTAAATGTTCATTTGGTTCGCAAGGCTTTAATATTCCTCCATAAACTTATTTATTCAAAAAATCCCACCTACTTGTATAGTGAGCTTGTATTCATCAATCTTCTAGAAATATGAACATTTTGATACCTCGACACAGACACTCCATTCTGGAGAGCTCCTTCTTCGTTCGAACAGTTCGTGTGTGGAAATCACTTCCTGCTGATTTGCAGGGAACGCGCTCGATGGGTGTTTTTCGGTGGCTTATTACCCAATATATCCCTCTCGACAATCTATCTTCATAAATCGCAGTAACTTTTCCGTCGATCTCGGCTCTACAACAATTCTCTTTTTACAACTTTCTACCAATTTATAATGTATTTTCTTTTTTTCTTTTTTCTGTTCTCTTTCTTTTAACATTAACCTTTAATTTTGAATTAGCTAACAAATGTTTCCTTTTTTTTGTTCTATTTCTCTATTATAATTATATATTAGTTTTGTATTAGTATTAGTATTAGAGTATTAGTATAAGTATTGGTTAGTCTCTCTCCGCAATGTTGTTCGATACAGGCAAAAGATTAGTATATTTTATTGTACTAGGCCTAAGATTAATAAATTGAAATTGAAATTGAAAGTATGCACTCTGTTTTCGTGCTGATTCCCTATTTCAGTACTTCGGGACATCTTCTGCAAGTGTGAGAAACTCTTGCTTCTCAGCACCTTACTGTAAAAAACTGAACACACGCCCATGCGCTGGAGATATAAATACGCAACCGAGTTGGCCAGAATTTTATGATTGTTTTTGGATCAAGTAAGTTTAAGTGTTATTTTGACGGAAATCTGTGAATATAATTTTACATTCTTTTGCGCAAGCCGATTTTCTTGACGGCGATTATATGTCCTGATTTCGACACTTCTTTGATTGGAAGTCGATTTCTAAGCTATTATAAACCAGTTACCATCTTACGAAAATATCATGGTCTTCAAGCAGGATATCGATCAGACCTGACATAGTTTTATATGGCCATACCTGACACTAAGCATAGGTAAGATACGCACTCACCCAAACACACACATAGTAGCTCGCATAATTCTTTACCTGTAGTAGTACATAAAATTTAGCTGGAACAGTCGAAGATGAAGTAATTACCAAGCCTTAAACTTAACCCATTTAATGGAATTAAAGGAGACGGAGATGCATTGCAAAAGTACACTCTTATTCTTCAATAATGTAGTGCTCGTCGATTTCAAAGGTAAAATATTTCTTCTCATATCTGGCAAGATGGTGATACATACATTATAAATAAGCACACTTAGTAAGAATTTGTTACATTATTGAACCGATAATTCTACTACCAGGTAATTCATAAGAGCGGGGGTGAGGTTGTAGAGGTGTTACGACGGCAATATAAAAAATTTCTCAACAATTGAGTAGTTAAGATTCAACGGAAATAAAGCATAGAGATAGTTTAGTCATAACTACGGATCAACTAAATATAAACAAGTCAAATGCTAGAATTGGTAAGACCAATTCTTATGATAACCTAGATGAACGGCCGTATGTAGTAGTTACCGATCTATGCAAGTTCGATGTTGAAGTGGTTTTTTGCATATATTTCTAGAACATTTCATTGGACAGACAAAAATATAATCAATTTCAGAGAATTTCATATTCCGGAGAACTTTTCAGTACAATTTAAATGTCTAGGACTGGTAGTTTTTACAATATACGTAAAAAACCTGCATCGTTATATGGCAACACAAAGAACGGGTTGCCCGACTTAGTCCATTTTAAAAATGTTATTTACAATTGCCGTGAAAGCATAAATATGTTTAACCCAACAGCAAATAAGTTTAACCCAAGATCACATTAATTTAAACTAAGCACAAATAAATTTAACCCAAGCACAAATAAGTTTAACCCAAGCACAAATATGTTTAACGCAAGCCCAAATAAGTTTTCAATTTCAATTCAAATCAACATTTTATTATTTCATTTTGTCATTAAAAACAACTTTTTCAAACATGACGTTAATATGATAGATATTATAAAAGATGATATAGATAAAATGTCTGAACAAATGGTCAGTGCAAAAGCTGCCCTTCCCATTGCCTTAGGGATGAGTAAAACCAAGTCCATTACGCAATTGGTGCAGTCAGTCGGTGTGACTTGTTGCAGGCTTCTTCAATAACTATACCAATTCATGCCTTAGACACACAGCGCTCTTAATGAAGAAGTAACTAACGACTCATTAGTGTACAATGAATCATTATAAACTGCTGACACACAGCCATTTCTTTAATTAATCTGTACTGTCAAACTGGTTTTGATAAACTTATTACATTAAAGAAAGATATGGATCGAATTAACGCAATAAACTTTGTTTTCATTTATTTTATTTTCAATTTAACAATTTGCAAATAAGAAAAACATTATATTAAAAAGAATAAGTTTGTGAGTTTCAATTCTTTGTATGTCTTCTTCTTATTTTTCAAATCGGCAGATGCACAGCGGAGCTCCACATTTTTCCTCTTCATAGTGAAGGAAGAAAAGACTTCATTAGTGTACTTCATTAACATCTGATTTTCGAGCCATAATGACGTACACTATGTGACACACGGCATATTAATGAATAGTTAATGATTCATTAGATCGTACTGTGTGTCTAGCGTGTAAGTCTAGCTAACAAGAAGGTAATGTAGCTACGAAGATTTTCAATTTGCTATCGGTAGCAATTTAGCTACTGTGGACTTTTTAACTACCAAATTGTAGCTAAAATTTTCTTTTATTTTGACCTTAAATTTTTAACCAAATTCTGAGAAAAAATAGTATGCTGACTAACTTGTACCCCAAATCTAACCTGCTAAAAAACTCACTCCGTCATTTTAGAAAATGTTTGTTCTATTGGGTTGAGCATAGGAAAATAAGGAGGCACAAATTTTAGAGCAAAATTAGTCGATGATAAAGCATCGCAAACCTGCTGCGTTCGATCCTAGAGTAACTTTACCTTTCTTCTTAGTTTTCTTTCAATTTCGATTGATTACGATTTACATCTCTTCCTTACCTTCAACTCCACTACTATCGGCTGGCAACTCCACATTTTGGACAGCTTGGGTTGCCATTCATCAGAACTGCCTACGGTAAAATATCTGTCACTGCTCATGTTATTGAATTAAAGAAAATTTTATAGAAACCACTTTAAATCTGCAATCGATACTGTTGCTTCAAATAAAGTGAGCACTGTGATGAGTGATGGAATCTGTACAAACTAATAGAAAAATACGTCACTCCATTCTTTAGCGATAAGGTTTTGCTATTATTTATTCTGACAATTTTTGGGTTCGCGATGCTTTATTTTCGACGAATTTTGCTCTAAATTTTTGCCAATATTTGAAGCCTAATATTGTCTTTAATGACAAATCGAAGTAAAAAAATGTTAATTTGAATGGAAATTGAAAGCTTTTGTATTAAAATTTCTTATTGACAATTTAGGACAAATTTATTTGCTCTTAGATTAAACTTATATGTGCTTGGGTTTAACTTATTTGTGCTTGGGTTAAACTTATTTGTGCTTGGTTCAAATTTATTTGCTCTTAGGTTAAACTTATCTGTCCTTGGGTTTAACTTATTTGTGCTTGGGTTAAACTTATTTGTGCTTGGTTTAACCCTTATCCTGTACTTAAAAAAAAACGTATATGGTATTAATTGGTCATATTTGCCCAATGTATTTTTATTCACAACTTTGGCAATTATTACAACTTATTTCTATCTGTGAATGCTTCTTACAAATAAAACGAATACATCTGCTGCATTTCGTGAATATTTTGTGCTAGTAGAAAGATTTGGGCACAAAAAACACCGTTCTTGTTTCATGTTTTGCGTCCTTTTTGGTTGTTGCTCCCTTTTGACATCGAAAGCAACACGTTTAGCACCGCTACTTTGCGGCATTTTCGATCGACGTGATATTTCTTCCTGCACTAGAGATGATCCAAGCTCTTCAAGGAAAATGCGTTGTTAAATTTCTTCGTATAATTCCATTGTGGGTTTACTGCTTTCCAGATGACAAAGGCATTCTATGCTGATATAACCAACATATTGTAAAATAGCGATTGAGGCCATCTATTTGTTCTGCGCTTACACGTATACGCTCGTATAAGTTGATCCAACGTATCAACACCTCCCTTTGTTTCATTATAAAACTTTATTATTTCAGGCTTTTTAGCCTCGCTTCATAGATCTTCCTCACCACACAACCCAGTTTTTCTTTGGAACGTATGCCACAAGAGTCATTTTATTGATGTTGATGTGAAAAAATTATCGAATGTTATATTTCGCCGCTTTAGGCTCTTTATCAGGTCAAGTACAACACGCCGACCTTGATTTTTCTCAGTCCTGCAATTTCGATCTTTACCAGTATATACTTGCAAAGACCACGCATAATTGGTACCAACATCACAAAGCGCCCACATTTTCATTCCATATTTGCCGAGTTTTGATGGTATATACTGCTTGAAGGGGCATCGACCACGTATTGTAACTAATTGCTCATCAACAGTAACATTTTCATCTGGGTTGAACATCTTTTGCAGGTTTATTTCCCGTTTATCCCAAACATCTCTAATTGGGGTTAGTTTGTCTCGCGCACGCTTCTCACTTCTGTCCGTTCTTTTATCGAAACGTAAAATTCGAGAAATATTTTGGAATCTTCTGAAACTCATTGTTGCTTTGAATACGGGGTATACCTTTCATATCGTCCCATAAACTTTCCAAAGTTTCACCATGAGATCGATAAACTCCAGCCAGTAACAGTAGGCCAAAATATGCCTGAATGGACGTTTGATCAACCGGTATCCAATTATCGCCAAACACTTTTGTGCCTACAGAGAAAAGTGTTATTAGAAAATACTGTTGCAATTTTCCCCAAAAACATGTTAGCTTACGTTCTATGTTAGACATATCAATCATAATTTTTTCAATTGCTGATGGAATAAACTATGCAAATGCAGACTTTATACTGGTAATCCTGGAAATGGCCTATTGAGTTGGTCCAGGTGTAGTGCCTATAATATTTTCAGTAGAATAATGACCCGCACTTGAACGATCCGGTTTTTCAGACCAGAAATATTTCCTGCGTTTCGAAATACACGTTTGTTGACCACAACTTTCGTTAGTTGTAGTTTCCTCTACAACGGAAGCTAAACTTTCGCCATCGGTAATATTTAGTTGGTATACCGATCCGCTGTCGGACAACTATTCATCTTCATCTGAGTCGCTGTCATTAATTTCAGGATTGCATTCTTCACTATCACCACTGCAAAGCATTTTTCAATTCCTGCAGCACACAATTTTTCCATCTAAGAAATAAATTTTATTTATCGACATATATTGGTATCAGAACAGATTCACGCTTACCTTCAGATCCTATATAATACTGGTAAAAAACGATACACATTTTTCTTTGTACTTTGAATTACACCTAACAGTTGATAACTTGATAGACCAAATGAAATGAATTAACAATTCAGTTGTAACCGAAATTTATACAAAAATTTCTTCCCCACTCGCTAACATGGTTTACTTGTGTGTGGTAAATACTTTTCCAAGAAGAAGAACCCAATTGAATATTGGGTCATCCCACACGAGTGATTACTTTGCTTCTTTTGCGTCTTCCCTAGAAAACCGGTTTGCATACTGCATCAAGAATACTCATGTGGGATGACCAATGTTCAATTGTTTTCTACTTCTAGGAAAGTATCAGATATTACTTTGCTTCTTTTAGCTCTTCCCTAGAAAACCGGCTTGCATACTGCATCAAGAATACTGGTGTGGGATGGCCTATTAGGCTATTTGTACACTGGACACACTGAATTAGTCAAAAACTCTGTTTTTACATTCATATTCGTTCTTTTGGGCTATTTATGTGCTATTTACATAAATATAATACTAACGTATTTTCCATGCATGTTAAAAATTTAATAATAATGTACTGGGCAAAATTGACCCACTAATACCACTTGCGTTACTTTTATCATAGCGGCTAATAAAATCAATAAAAATCTACAAATAAATAGTTGTCATTAAATTTTGCCGGGAAGTATTTCTTGTAGATCTTAAATTCCTTCTTGAAATGGGCTTTGTGCAATTTTGACCCATTTGTACAGGATAAGGGTTAAATTTATTTGCTCTTGGGTTAAACTTATTTGTGTTTGAGTTAAACTTATTTTTGTTTGGGTTAAAGTTATTTGCTCTTGGGTTAAACTTATTTGCTCGTCGGTTAAACTTATTTGCTCTTCCTTTAAATAAATCTGCGAATGCAAGGGAACTTTTGTATGGCAACCCCACGGAGGAGTTACCCGATTGGTACCATTTTCGAACTAAAATTTAATTTTTTTTTAAGCCTGTGTGCAGCTCTTAGCTAAGCATGTTCTCGAGTTATCGTGCAACTTGGCAAAAATTAATGTATCTTTTATGTAGAGTAAATCTGGCAACGGGGACGGCGATATACATACGTGAAATCAGATATCGGGAGTTGACAAACTGTAAAGATGTTTTCTATCAGTTCCACATTGACGTGAATTTGAGTAAGAAATGACCGGAAGAATATCTTTTGCTTATTTTTGACAAGTTCAAGTTGGAGAAAAAATGGGGCACAGAAGTCCACTGCCAACTGATTTTCGAAAACTCATAGTGGGAAAATATAGCACAGAGGAGCTGTGTTATACAAACGTCTATTTCTAACTAAAATTTGA
This sequence comes from Dioctria linearis, assembly GCA_963930735.1. NCBI lineage: Eukaryota > Metazoa > Arthropoda > Insecta > Diptera > Asilidae > Dioctria > Dioctria linearis. Next base: position 106,638,128 of record OZ005744.1, on the reverse strand, counting down.
AAAACCGAGATAGAGCAAAATGAAGATATTATCTGCACTTGGTACAACGATCCACCTTCAAAAACAGCGAACAAATCAATTGTGTCCTTTTTTTTTTGTAAATAATCGGATTATGGAGAAAGATCTGTTACAGAAGACCTGAGCGTTACAGATCTATCTTCTAAAACATAATTAAACAGTTCGAAGTCAGCACATTACGTCAAAGTACATGATAAAGTTTACCAAAAACATGTTTATTGAAAGTTGTCATTCAAGAAGCCAAGACAACTTGTCACTGAAATTCAGCACAGCCTCGATGGAGCCAAGGCTCTATGTACTATCATAATCGAAATGACAATCTCTAAAAGTGATTTGTTTGAATTTTCGCGAAAAAAGTTGTTCAACTAAAATAATTTATTTCCAAATAGAGATGAAAACCCAGAAAAAAATCGCGTTATGGTGTTTCAAGAAAATTCTTTAGCGTCGGTTCCAGTGTTTATCGGACGGATAACAATTAATTTCAACTGCCGAAGTAATATTCATCCCGGTTTTGGTCGATCCATAATACCGCAGACAGACTTGCTATTTCAATATTGATATATTGATCTTGCAATTATATATAAAATCTCAGAGACCCATTGCAGTTTACGATACTGAAAAATTAAATAGAGACCTTGTGATTGTTTTATCCTTCGTGTATGAAATGATTATGGTTTATAGCTAGGGTCATATTGTAATAAACTCGTATACTGCGTACATTTTTCGCAGTTTCTATATTAAGCTCCAATGTACTATATACTGAGCGTACACCGAGCGTATAACGAGATGTTTCTCAGTATATAGAGACAGCCTTGCGGTTTAGCTCAAATTACAATATGGATGTAAGTCTGTCTCCAGTATAAGATTCTATTGCTAATTAAAGACGAAATCTTGAGAGATATACAATAAATTTTTAAAATTTTATTAAAATTTAATGAAGCTTTCGATAATATTTTCCAGACTTTCTTATATTCACATTCATAAAAATGAATCTCAAAGCTATTTGTACAATGGCCTAAATTTTTTTTTAAATTCACATATAAGAAAGTAAAAAGAAATTCACTTTAAATAAAAATCTACAGCCGTGTGAACTTTATCCAGATAACTTCTGAGATTTATCTAAGTGAATTGAAGTAATAAATTAGAAAGCAACGTGAAAGTTCGTGTTATCAAATTGAGGAAATATCTCAGAAAATTGTAAGTGTCCTAATATTTCAGCGTACACCAAAGTGAGATAGATAAAAACAATACTTATACTTTGCCTTAAACAAAGTGATTTTTAAGAAAAAAAAAGACAAATGTGGAGAGCCGTCAGAGCCATAGGAAGTTTAAAACAGAAATTTTCAAGTTGGCTTGAAGTTCTTTCTTCTCCCGGAGAGTTGTACGTATGAGTGAATATATGTAAGTCCAACAAATATATCATATGCCGTAGAAACTTTTGTGTGTTTACAAACATAAAGAGGTCATTAGAAAGTATACAGGAAAGACTAACGCGAAACTGTAGCTTAATATTTGCAGAAAATGTATCTTTCATTGTGCTATTATCATCTGTTGATAGATTATTGAGGATAAACAGTATGCTTGTATTCCTAGATATGATGTTATCGTTAGCAAATTGGTATACTTTGAGACTCAAATGCGATAGTTGTGGATATAAAAAAAATTGTTAATATACAGAGATGTTACACAATGCGACTTTAGATTGGTATTAGATCTAATTGATAACTATAGATTACACTAACTGTTTGAGTGGGATGGGTAAAAGCTAGCTCCTGCATTTGCGGACAACTATGCATATCGCTTGGTGTTAATCTGGACGGGTAATGATTCGAGTTTTTAGCCTCACGTGATGAGGTTCCGATCAATTTCGTTGAAAGTAAAGATCTTCTATTTGAAATTGCAGCTGAATGCTTCCGTAATTTATTTGACATCTTTTCTAGAAGAATAGAAGACATTCCTGAAGTACCTTCTTTTATAAGGTAAAGTATAAAGGATTCAATAACACGGAGAGCTCTGGAGTTGGCGAGATGAGAGCACCTTTGAATTGGGAGTTCTATAACTGCGGGAATTTGTTTTGAGAATTGCCGAATTCTCTACAGTATTGCCTGTTTTTATTGTTTTTTGTGAAGGTACCTAGCTACTTAGGAATTTCCAATTCAAATTATGGATTCACCGCATACCATGGCTATATTGAGAAATTAAATACCTTACGAAGATCCAGCAAATACCTACTTACAGCAATATATCCATCTTGGTGTCTCATGGTACCCGCTAAAAGTCTTAAATCACGCGAAAAATTATTAATTTTGATGTCCTGGTATAACTTTGAATTTACATATCCTGAGCTTATCCCTGCAATTTACAGTAACTCCTGATTTTTTAAATTCCTTCCACCTAGGCAGAGCTTTATCGGAGAAAACGAGAACTTTTATCTCCCGAATTTCCCAACATTCCGGGACCCAGATTACGTAGAATACGGTTCCTGATCTCACTTTACAAGAGTAGAAATAAATCTGACCTTTCTAACAACTACAGACCTGTATAATGTATATCTACCATAAATTGCGTTTCGGAAGTCTATGAGGCATTGTTGAATTTTTGTGTGCCCAGTAATGAGTTAAGCATTTTAGCAGGACCTTCAACACAGTCAATTCTGATTCAAAAAACATCTCTAGTTGGATTTTCTTGTTTACTGATTCATCAATGGTGCAAAATGGGTTTTAATATCCCCAGTACTTTTTCTTCTAGTGATAAAAGAAAACGCCTGGAGTACCAAAGGAGCGCATTCTCGGTCCAGTTCTCTTTATTCAATATAAAATAATATTTGCTTACTCTTGCCAAATCACTAATTTCAAATTTTGTGGTCATGAGCGTAGCGAGCATAGTGTTGTAGTTTCAAACATGACGTTAATATGATAGATATTATAAAAGATGATATAGATAAAATGTCTGAACAAATGGTCAGTGCAAAAGCTGCCCTTCCATTGCCTTAGGGATGAGTAAAACCAAGTCCATTACGCAATTGGTGCAGTCAGTCGGTGTGACTTGTTGCAGGCTTCTTCAATAACTATACCAATTCATGCCTTAGACACACAGCGCTCTTAATGAAGAAGTAACTAACGACTCATTAGTGTACAATGAATCATTATAAACTGCTGACACACAGCCATTTCTTTAATTAATCTGTACTGTCAAACTGGTTTTGATAAACTTATTACATTAAAGAAAGATATGGATCGAATTAACGCAATAAACTTTGTTTTCATTTATTTTATTTTCAATTTAACAATTTGCAAATAAGAAAAACATTATATTAAAAAGAATAAGTTTGTGAGTTTCAATTCTTTGTATGTCTTCTTCTTATTTTTCAAATCGGCAGATGCACAGCGGAGCTCCACATTTTTCCTCTTCATAGTGAAGGAAGAAAAGACTTCATTAGTGTACTTCATTAACATCTGATTTTCGAGCCATAATGACGTACACTATGTGACACACGGCATATTAATGAATAGTTAATGATTCATTAGATCGTACTGTGTGTCTAGCGTGTAAGTCTAGCTAACAAGAAGGTAATGTAGCTACGAAGATTTTCAATTTGCTATCGGTAGCAATTTAGCTACTGTGGACTTTTTAACTACCAAATTGTAGCTAAAATTTTCTTTTATTTTGACCTTAAATTTTTAACCAAATTCTGAGAAAAAATAGTATGCTGACTAACTTGTACCCCAAATCTAACCTGCTAAAAAACTCACTCCGTCATTTTAGAAAATGTTTGTTCTATTGGGTTGAGCATAGGAAAATAAGGAGGCACAAATTTTAGAGCAAAATTAGTCGATGATAAAGCATCGCAAACCTGCTGCGTTCGATCCTAGAGTAACTTTACCTTTCTTCTTAGTTTTCTTTCAATTTCGATTGATTACGATTTACATCTCTTCCTTACCTTCAACTCCACTACTATCGGCTGGCAACTCCACATTTTGGACAGCTTGGTTGCCATTCATCAGAACTGCCTACGGTAAAATATCTGTCACTGCTCATGTTATTGAATTAAAGAAAATTTTATAGAAACCACTTTAAATCTGCAATCGATACTGTTGCTTCAAATAAAGTGAGCACTGTGATGAGTGATGGAATCTGTACAAACTAATAGAAAAATACGTCACTCCATTCTTTAGCGATAAGGTTTTGCTATTATTTATTCTGACAATTTTTGGGTTCGCGATGCTTTATTTTCGACGAATTTTGCTCTAAATTTTTGCCAATATTTGAAGCCTAATATTGTCTTTAATGACAAATCGAAGTAAAAAAATGTTAATTTGAATGGAAATTGAAAGCTTTTGTATTAAAATTTCTTATTGACAATTTAGGACAAATTTATTTGCTCTTAGATTAAACTTATATGTGCTTGGGTTTAACTTATTTGTGCTTGGGTTAAACTTATTTGTGCTTGGTTCAAATTTATTTGCTCTTAGGTTAAACTTATCTGTCCTTGGGTTTAACTTATTTGTGCTTGGGTTAAACTTATTTGTGCTTGGTTTAACCCTTATCCTGTACTTAAAAAAAAACGTATATGGTATTAATTGGTCATATTTGCCCAATGTATTTTTATTCACAACTTTGGCAATTATTACAACTTATTTCTATCTGTGAATGCTTCTTACAAATAAAACGAATACATCTGCTGCATTTCGTGAATATTTTGTGCTAGTAGAAAGATTTGGGCACAAAAAACACCGTTCTTGTTTCATGTTTTGCGTCCTTTTTGGTTGTTGCTCCCTTTTGACATCGAAAGCAACACGTTTAGCACCGCTACTTTGCGGCATTTTCGATCGACGTGATATTTCTTCCTGCACTAGAGATGATCCAAGCTCTTCAAGGAAAATGCGTTGTTAAATTTCTTCGTATAATTCCATTGTGGGTTTACTGCTTTCCAGATGACAAAGGCATTCTATGCTGATATAACCAACATATTGTAAAATAGCGATTGAGGCCATCTATTTGTTCTGCGCTTACACGTATACGCTCGTATAAGTTGATCCAACGTATCAACACCTCCCTTTGTTTCATTATAAAACTTTATTATTTCAGGCTTTTTAGCCTCGCCTTCATAGATCTTCCTCACCACACACCAGTTTTTCTTTGGAACGTATGCCACAAGAGTCATTTTATTGATGTTGATGTGAAAAAATTATCGAATGTTATATTTCGCCGCTTTAGGCTCTTTATCAGGTCAAGTACAACACGCCGACCTTGATTTTTCTCAGTCCTGCAATTTCGATCTTTACCAGTATATACTTGCAAAGACCACGCATAATTGGTACCAACATCACAAAGCGCCCACATTTTCATTCCATATTTGCCGAGTTTTGATGGTATATACTGCTTGAAGGGGCATCGACCACGTATTGTAACTAATTGCTCATCAACAGTAACATTTTCATCTGGGTTGAACATCTTTTGCAGGTTTATTTCCCGTTTATCCCAAACATCTCTAATTGGGGTTAGTTTGTCTCGCGCACGCTTCTCACTTCTGTCCGTTCTTTTATCGAAACGTAAAATTCGAGAAATATTTTGGAATCTTCTGAAACTCATTGTTGCTTTGAATACGGGTATACCTTTCATATCGTCCCATAAACTTTCCAAAGTTTCACCATGAGATCGATAAACTCCAGCCAGTAACAGTAGGCCAAAATATGCCTGAATGGACGTTTGATCAACCGGTATCCAATTATCGCCAAACACTTTTGTGCCTACAGAGAAAAGTGTTATTAGAAAATACTGTTGCAATTTTCCCCAAAAACATGTTAGCTTACGTTCTATGTTAGACATATCAATCATAATTTTTTCAATTGCTGATGGAATAAACTATGCAAATGCAGACTTTATACTGGTAATCCTGGAAATGGCCTATTGAGTTGGTCCAGGTGTAGTGCCTATAATATTTTCAGTAGAATAATGACCCGCACTTGAACGATCCGGTTTTTCAGACCAGAAATATTTCCTGCGTTTCGAAATACACGTTTGTTGACCACAACTTTCGTTAGTTGTAGTTTCCTCTACAACGGAAGCTAAACTTTCGCCATCGGTAATATTTAGTTGGTATACCGATCCGCTGTCGGACAACTATTCATCTTCATCTGAGTCGCTGTCATTAATTTCAGGATTGCATTCTTCACTATCACCACTGCAAAGCATTTTTTCAATTCCTGCAGCACACAATTTTTCCATCTAAGAAATAAATTTTATTTATCGACATATATTGGTATCAGAACAGATTCACGCTTACCTTCAGATCCTATATAATACTGGTAAAAAACGATACACATTTTTCTTTGTACTTTGAATTACACCTAACAGTTGATAACTTGATAGACCAAATGAAATGAATTAACAATTCAGTTGTAACCGAAATTTATACAAAAATTTCTTCCCCACTCGCTAACATGGTTTACTTGTGTGTGGTAAATACTTTTCCAAGAAGAAGAACCCAATTGAATATTGGGTCATCCCACACGAGTGATTACTTTGCTTCTTTTGCGTCTTCCCTAGAAAACCGGTTTGCATACTGCATCAAGAATACTCATGTGGGATGACCAATGTTCAATTGTTTTCTACTTCTAGGAAAGTATCAGATATTACTTTGCTTCTTTTAGCTCTTCCCTAGAAAACCGGCTTGCATACTGCATCAAGAATACTGGTGTGGGATGGCCTATTAGGCTATTTGTACACTGGACACACTGAATTAGTCAAAAACTCTGTTTTTACATTCATATTCGTTCTTTTGGGCTATTTATGTGCTATTTACATAAATATAATACTAACGTATTTTCCATGCATGTTAAAAATTTAATAATAATGTACTGGGCAAAATTGACCCACTAATACCACTTGCGTTACTTTTATCATAGCGGCTAATAAAATCAATAAAAATCTACAAATAAATAGTTGTCATTAAATTTTGCCGGGAAGTATTTCTTGTAGATCTTAAATTCCTTCTTGAAATGGGCTTTGTGCAATTTTGACCCATTTGTACAGGATAAGGGTTAAATTTATTTGCTCTTGGGTTAAACTTATTTGTGTTTGAGTTAAACTTATTTTTGTTTGGGTTAAAGTTATTTGCTCTTGGGTTAAACTTATTTGCTCGTCGGTTAAACTTATTTGCTCTTCCTTTAAATAAATCTGCGAATGCAAGGGAACTTTTGTATGGCAACCCCACGGAGGAGTTACCCGATTGGTACCATTTTCGAACTAAAATTTAATTTTTTTTTAAGCCTGTGTGCAGCTCTTAGCTAAGCATGTTCTCGAGTTATCGTGCAACTTGGCAAAAATTAATGTATCTTTTATGTAGAGTAAATCTGGCAACGGGGACGGCGATATACATACGTGAAATCAGATATCGGGAGTTGACAAACTGTAAAGATGTTTTCTATCAGTTCCACATTGACGTGAATTTGAGTAAGAAATGACCGGAAGAATATCTTTTGCTTATTTTTGACAAGTTCAAGTTGGAGAAAAAATGGGGCACAGAAGTCCACTGCCAACTGATTTTCGAAAACTCATAGTGGGAAAATATAGCACAGAGGAGCTGTGTTATACAAACGTCTATTTCTAACTAAAATTTGAAAAACCGAGATAGAGCAAAATGAAGATATTATCTGCACTTGGTACAACGATCCACCTTCAAAAACAGCGAACAAATCAATTGTGTCCTTTTTTTTTTGTAAATAATCGGATTATGGAGAAAGATCTGTTACAGAAGACCTGAGCGTTACAGATCTATCTTCTAAAACATAATTAAACAGTTCGAAGTCAGCACATTACGTCAAAGTACATGATAAAGTTTACCAAAAACATGTTTATTGAAAGTTGTCATTCAAGAAGCCAAGACAACTTGTCACTGAAATTCAGCACAGCCTCGATGGAGCCAAGGCTCTATGTACTATCATAATCGAAATGACAATCTCTAAAAGTGATTTGTTTGAATTTTCGCGAAAAAAGTTGTTCAACTAAAATAATTTATTTCCAAATAGAGATGAAAACCCAGAAAAAAATCGCGTTATGGTGTTTCAAGAAAATTCTTTAGCGTCGGTTCCAGTGTTTATCGGACGGATAACAATTAATTTCAACTGCCGAAGTAATATTCATCCCGGTTTTGGTCGATCCATAATACCGCAGACAGACTTGCTATTTCAATATTGATATATTGATCTTGCAATTATATATAAAATCTCAGAGACCCATTGCAGTTTACGATACTGAAAAATTAAATAGAGACCTTGTGATTGTTTTATCCTTCGTGTATGAAATGATTATGGTTTATAGCTAGGGTCATATTGTAATAAACTCGTATACTGCGTACATTTTTCGCAGTTTCTATATTAAGCTCCAATGTACTATATACTGAGCGTACACCGAGCGTATAACGAGATGTTTCTCAGTATATAGAGACAGCCTTGCGGTTTAGCTCAAATTACAATATGGATGTAAGTCTGTCTCCAGTATAAGATTCTATTGCTAATTAAAGACGAAATCTTGAGAGATATACAATAAATTTTTAAAATTTTATTAAAATTTAATGAAGCTTTCGATAATATTTTCCAGACTTTCTTATATTCACATTCATAAAAATGAATCTCAAAGCTATTTGTACAATGGCCTAAATTTTTTTTAAATTCACATATAAGAAAGTAAAAAGAAATTCACTTTAAATAAAAATCTACAGCCGTGTGAACTTTATCCAGATAACTTCTGAGATTTATCTAAGTGAATTGAAGTAATAAATTAGAAAGCAACGTGAAAGTTCGTGTTATCAAATTGAGGAAATATCTCAGAAAATTGTAAGTGTCCTAATATTTCAGCGTACACCAAAGTGAGATAGATAAAAACAATACTTATACTTTGCCTTAAACAAAGTGATTTTTAAGAAAAAAAAAAAGACAAATGTGGAGAGCCGTCAGAGCCATAGGAAGTTTAAAACAGAAA